>AP028428.1:7398206-7508947 GCA_036509395.1 Antheraea yamamai
ATTTTTAAATGAATTATAGTTTGGATTATTTATCATTACATAGTATAAAATAAAGTTCCCTACCGCGTCTGTCTGTCTGTCTGTTCGCGATAAACTCAAAAACTACTGAACGGATTTTCATGCGGTTTTCACCAGCGGATAAAGTGATTCATGAAGAACGTTTTGGTATATAATTTGTCAAATATTTATTTTTAATCAGGGCGGGACAACGTCTGCCGGGCCCGCTAGTATCTCATAATTTGTATATTGAAATTATTTACGTAAATCGCCTTTACACATTATTGGCACTCCGAACATTAATTATATATTTTTTTTTACAGTTTAATAATTAATCAGACATATGATGGGCATATTAATTCTACGCAAGCAGCGAAAGCGCAATACGCCCGGTCACGCTTTATTAGCATGTCATGATGCGAAATCATAACTTTATCTCCTGCCAAAAATACCACTCAACGCACCGAAAGAGGTTTTCACTTCAATAAATAATTTAATTGTATTAATGAAATAAAATGAAAAACATTGTAAGAGATAAGATTTTCAAGAAATGCTTTAGTATTTCCCATTTGAAATGGTAGCGGCCGCTCATTTATGTAGTTTTAATTCCGTCATTCCTTAGTTTGGAGCCGCGCGGGCCGGGATCTTATTTCATTAGCCGGCCGCGACTTGAGTGCGCCAGCCATTTAGCTCGCAAGCTATTGAGCTGTTAGGTTTAATGCTTACAGAAGAGCGAGGCGAGTTTATAATAATATTTTAACTCCATAATCGATGTGAAATGAAAATATATTTTCTTTTCTTATTATTGTGATCACAATCTTATTATGTCTTCTTATTCATATTCCTATTTGATCTTCTGCCACCGTGTCGTTACTACATCGTAATGTTTTACACCGTCGCAAGTTTAGATCAATCGTATATTCCTAACTAAAATTTCAAATACTTCTCGTATGCAATTACAATATTTTAGTAATCATTTTGATTCAATATACAATCAATAAGAAATATAATTCCTTTAATCACCCTCTATTAAAAAAAAATATTGGAAGTTTGTAGCGTTCCATTAATGAAGTATGTAGTTATTTTATTTTCTCGGTTTCAAAACAAATTAATACCGGATTGTAAATGTTTTATCGAACCAAAAACCCAAGAGCAGATACGCATTTCATTAGTACTTCAAAACGCAATATTTTTATAACATAGGAGGCAAACGAAAAGGCGGGCCACCTGATGTTAAGTGATCACCGCCGTCCAGATACTAGCAACACCAGGGGAGTCGCGAGTGCGTTGCCAGCCTGTGTTTGGAGGGGTGTCTCCGGCGCTCTCACTGACCTGCCGAAACGCAACAATGGAAGCACTATTACTTCACGTCGGTGTTTCTGTGAGAGGGAGGTAGTACCCCGGGCAAGCCGACCCATTCATGCTGAAACCCATTAGGCGTGGCTCTACCACCTTTTTATTTATTAACGTGGGGAAATCCATTATGGATACGCCACCCGGGGAGAGAGTGGGTTATGTCCGACTCCCACGGACTATAACACCACGGTGTACAGACAAACCGTATTGTTGGGGCGGCAAGGGATCGTCCTTCGCTAATCACCTTGGATAGCCGCCCCAATGGTCCACCCGGCGAAAGGTGACCGCTGCGCTCCTACCTAATAGGAAGACAGACTAGGTACACACCAGCTGCCTCCCCTCGTCAGCTGGACCTGTGCAATAAGGAGATGGCCTCCGGCCCATCCCCTCTGGTTCGGCTACGGTGGCGGGAGGAGTTGAGCAAATCGCCGCCTTCTCCCGCCGGTCTTCCTTTGGCGGAGAGGGCCTCTTAGAGGATCCACCTCGCGGGCCCTCTCCACCGCCTCCTTTTGCAAGATGACCTCTTCGCAGAAGAAAGTCATCGTTCGCCACACCTGTTCGCTGCCGAGCATGGCCGAAACCACACTCGGCAGCGACAAATCTCTACTACCCTCCACCGCCGCAACCAGAATGCGACGCTGTCCCTCTCACGCAGCACACTCAGATAGAGTATGCTGCGCGGTGTCCTCGTCAGCGCCATACTCGTGGCATGTGGCGGTCGGCTCCCTGCAGGTATTTGGTGCAGGTACCACCCGAAATAACCATGTCCGGTTAGCACCTGCACCAATCTGAACGTCAGGGAGCCCCATCCACTCCCGCAGGACCGGGCGAACGGTGTCCACAGTATACCGCACCTACCGCGCGTCCGCCAGGTCCTGCATCCAACGCTTCACGGCCTCCTCCTTCAGCTGCTGCCTCTTATTCTCTATCTCCCAGGGACCCGGAAGCTCCCCACTACGTTTCCTCGCCGCCGTGAATTCATACACGACGTCGAGAACTCTCACCTCCAGCTCCCAGGACAAGGAGCCGGCGAGTACGAAGGTCGTCGTCGAGGATACACGTGGCTCTACCACCTACCATATTGTAATTGTAGGTATATCTTCCGCTGTATTATGATAGAATATTTCTGAAACGATTACGTCATCTGACAATGTTTCCCTGCACCATTCACCGACAGTGTTAATTCTGTGTTCAAACAATAATTCTTTGCAAAAAAACGTATTTCAGAAGAGTAAAGTAATGACAGAAATGATTGAATATTGGCTTCAAAATGACAAATTCAAATTACATTCCAGTCAACCAACAGTTACTTAAGCAACAACAGAGGTCTAAAGAGAAGAATGCTTATTTCAGTTCTTACATAATCTGATATTTCCATTTTGAAGTTAATATATTGTTTTTCTGCTATCGCGTTGCTTTTGCGATTTATGTAATTATATGGCGGACGCTATTTCACTGGTCTTAACCGTTCGTTATGTCGTCTACTTTGATTGCTTAAAACCTATTCGCCAGCGAAACTCACACAAACAACTATTACTATTTGATCTCACTGCATTCACCACAATATAATTAAATATGTTTATTTAATAATAGTTATTTTAAAGCCTTTGTTAAACTATTGTTCGCTATACGTTGAATGTTTATTCCGCGTCACTCAATGTCGACCTTTATAACATTCGTGTTTCTATTAGTACGACGGAATTGTACAGCTTAAAGCATATACTTGATCTTTTTATGTATAAAATGTCTCTTTTGTGTCATTTTATATAATTAAAAGTAGTATGTACTTTTGTTATTAGTAAATAATAATATTATTTTAATGAAAATAATTTTCAATACTTATTATTAAGTAGAACTCTAAAGGTGTAACTATTTCCTTGTAGATTTTATGTATATTTAATATCACTAGCATATATTATGTTAGCAATATATGTTATGTATAGAGGATAAAAACGATAAATAAATGTAAATTTTAGATTTCTATAATAACATTTTAACGTGGTATTTTATTAAACTCTTGATTATATTACTAACAAGCCCAAACTTCGGCTATATTCAGAAAACTGTATATTGCAATGTTCTTATCATTAGTGTGAAGAAAATGTGTAAAATAAGTATCTTTTTATGTCATAGGTGGCAAACTGTTGCATACAAAATAAGATAGGTAGTTAGGTACACACATATATCATACATAAAAATTTATGAAGTTGAATTAATGTTGAAAACAAATCCCGTACTCATATTGTTATAGCCAGAAACTGTTTCTTTTTTAATTTTTTTGTAAAATGATATGATTGAAAATCACATACATAAATAGAAATGTGACTTTGTTTGTGACACTTTTTTTATGTCATAGGAGGCAAACGAACAGGCGGGCCACCTGATGTTAAGTGATCACCGCCGTCCATAGACACTAACAACACCAGGGGAGTCGCTAATGCGTTGCCAGCTTGTGTTTGGGGGAGGGGAGGTGGGCCTCCGGCACTCTCACTGACCGAACGCAACGCAACAATGCAAGCACTGTTACTTCACGTCGGTTTTCTATGAGAGGGTGGTAGTACCCCGAGCGAGCCGACCCATTCATGCTGAAACCAGTAATAGCTTCAGCGTGGCTCTACCACCTACAATGTATTTTTATATTTGTGGTATTTTTGTTATGATGAAGTAAGTTTTGATATACTAATTTTTACGGCTCCAGTTAGATGGTAATTTAATTTATTAAAATGAAATAATTTAGTCATTAAAAGAAATCATTTTTGATGATTTCCGCGTGAAGCCTTTAAAATGCGAGGCATTCAAAACCATTGTGCATCTTGTACGGTGTTGTCTTCTGATTGATAGTGTTTTTAATTAGAATTTTTATTGTCAACGATCTATAACTTTTATTATTTGAACTGATTTCTATTTGGTGTCTCTTATGACTGGCATTTTAGTGTTTGAAATTAAACTGTGGTTATTGCAATATTTATGAAATGGTTTTAGTTTTGGCAACTAATCTTCTAGATTATTACTGCCATTGTGGAGTAGGTAGTATTGTTAAAAGTTTCTTATGATAATTTCAATGTTCTAACTTGATGGTGGCTCGTTTGTTAGAACTTTCCATGGAGTTTTGTGGACTCTCAGAATACAAGCATAGTGGTAATATTTCCCATCCACTTCTCTTGTGCACAATAACCGAATTACATCGCGTAAAACACCACCAATATTACAAAATATAGAGTCATATAACACAAGATTATGAATAAAATATAAAATCCACTATATGAGACACTAAGACCTCGCCAAAAAACCATTATAAAGTCTTGTATACACGTTGTGAGTGGTATAGAAATGACCATAGGGTATATTTCATTAAAATAAAAGTACTGTTCCTGAGGGATAAATCGAATCTACATTAACACGAGCGAAAGTTAATTAATAAATTAAAAAGACCTAGAGTAATTATATATGTCGGGAGAAGATAAAATTGCGTCCATGTCAAAGTATGACAACATGGCTATGATATGGCGGGTTATAAAACATAAAGGCTATTGAATATGAATATTGAGTGTGAACGACACGATGGTGACGTCTGGAAATGACGCCTCTCTCTGTGCATCCACCAAAAACGTATGTAACTGTATATGTCTATAAAAATATTTTGTCCTATGTTATGTATAATGAAATGATAAACCAGATCGGTTCTTCTCGATGACTCGGTTGTTTGTCCGAACCGGTGGTAGTTTTGACATTCATAAGTGCCTTCTCAGGGCCCAAATTGAATAAAGAGTTTTTGATTTTGATTTGATCGATCCATCCACCAAGAACAATCGAATAAAACGTTTGCCGATACAGAAATGTAATACTGAATATATGTAATTAGAAATTATCTGTGTAGATGTGAGTATCTCAACTGTTTGAGCGCGGATACCATTTTATCTTCGCCCCGAAATATATTTTATTTTAATTATTTCTTAATTTAAAATAGAGAAAGCGGCCAATGTATTTAAGGGTGTATTTAAGTAACTCGGGCAGTCAAGTAAGAAAATTTACGATTGTAAATAGAGAGTTCCATTTGTTTACTTATGACCGAGTAATTCGTTGATTCCGTATAATTACCGGCATTAAGATGATTCCGTTTCTCCCGAACAAAACGGAACGCCCTAAGTAATGTTAAAACATTCAAAATGTCCTCGGACGACGGCGCCTCGCTAAAGTTGTGGTTATAAATTTGCAAACGGGCGCGGGAATTATATTTGCGAAAACAAAATATATCACTAAGAATAGGGCTCCTTCAGGGCTCGAACCTGGAACCTCTTGCATACAAAGCGAAAATCATAAACTTTAACCAATGAGCGGTTCGGTGAGAATGTTTAACATTCCTATGACAGCGTGACTAGAAATTATTTGAAACAATTGTTTTAATTGAAAGTGTATTAATTAAGTAAACATCATCACTTATTCTTTGTTTAATCTAAACATCGGCTCGTTGGTCTAGGGGTATGATTCTCGCTTTGGGTGCGAGAGGTCCCGGGTTCAAATCCCGGACGAGCCCTGTTTTGCTATGACTTAGAGCCAATAAATTACATGTCGAGGGTAAGTATTAAGTGGTTCATTCATCTTCTCTTTCAATTTTTCACATTTTCGTAATTTGTAAGTAAGTTTATTGTTTTGTTGTCAAAGGTATGTAATTTGTAGCGAAATATTACAAGATGTGTTTTCTTAATGCTTCAATAATATTTCTGCGAAATTAACAGTATAAAAATGTAAAAGATGTACGTATCTTATAATAACATATGCCACCATTTTTTATACAAATATACCAGCTCTGAACCGTGAGACTACAGAAAAGGATTGTTCTAGAGGAAAGTGGGGTTTTAAAATCATGTCAACTTAGGAAATATTGGCTTAGATAGTCTACCTATAATGACATTATTGGGCGACCAAAATGCCTCATAAAGTACTATTTATTCCCCGTTTATTACTCTGGTGATGAAATTTAAATTAGTGAATATACGTTAAAGAACAAAGAATGTAACATCTTTTATGTAACTCATAATATAAAATACATCTACTCTTAACTGGTATTTGCAGGTTATAATTATGTATCGAAGTCTCATTCAAAATCAAAATACTCTTTATTCAATTTAGGCCCTGAGAAGGCATTTATGAACGTCAAAACTACCACCGGTTCGGAAAATAATCCAGTCATCGATATGAACCGGCATGAAACTCGATCTGGTTTATTTTTTCATAATACATAACATACTTTTTAATCACTCGATTAATTTATTCGATTTTTAAATTATTCGATGGCTGTTATGTAGAGTTGAAATGCGTCTTGTTAAAAATGCCTTTCGGCTCTTAAAACAGCAGCACGAGCGCTGCATACAGATATCAGGAGGAGAAGTTGCAGTAATGCTTCCACGATCGATTCAGTTTAAAGTTAGGGTGAGAATACTCCGGGTTCTTCTTAGTGCTGTCAATTTTATTTGCAGATTTTTGGTTTCTTGTAGAAAGGTATAAGAATGTATACGTTAAAGGTACATTTTTCTAAGGACCGCCGCGTTCCGTTGTATCCAGTGGAGTCCTTTGGTGTGGACGTACTAAGTATATTGTAAAATAAACAATTTCGAAGATATTAAAGAATGAAGAAGTAAAAGTAGAAAATGTTCTGAATTTTACGGTAAATCTTTAAAAAATAATTACAGAATCAATATTAAATGAAAAATAGGCGTGCTCTATGGTGATAAAGGTATTTAGACCATTATCAGCTGGTACACGGCTAACACATATAACAGCTATCTAATCAACCTCCATTGGGATGCTGAACTGAATATCTTCCTGTTCTCGTGGCGAATTATTTACAGTGTGCGTCGGTGGCAAGACAACTCTGCCTGGATCTTATATCAAAACATATGAGACAAAAATTGTAAGTTTCTCTTAATTTGCAGCCACCTGTAATAAAATTATCTTTTTACTGATCCTATTGAATACTTCTTTGATACCTCGTTAAATGGTGAGAAAGTTTTTTTTAACTTTATTTTTGGCAACCAATCTTTTAGATTATTACTGCCATTGTCGAGTAGTCAATAGTATTACAAGTTAGTGTCATGCGATCGTTTCAATGTCAATGTTTATGTTCCAACAAGATGGTGGCTCCCTTGTTACAACTCTCCAGGGAATTTTTGTGGCATCTCAGAGTTCATGCTCCGTGGTATTATTTTCCATTCACTTCACTTATGCACAATAAACAAACTATATGACAAAACACCACCAATTTCACACAATATAGAATCAAGTAACGCAAGATTATGAATAAAATATAAAATCCACTACATGACAGACTAAAATCTCGCCAAAAACTCCGGTGATAACGTTAATAGCAATATTGACTGAGAAAATATGTTGTTTATTTTATAAGCATTTATTTATTTGGTTTAAGCGCAGTATTTTCGATTTGTGACGGGGTCTCCAATTAAAGTCCTGAGCAAGCACGAACATTAATCGATTTATTACTTTTATTATTTGTTTCATTCATTCTTCGGGTCGTTACTAATTTAAAACACAATTTGCTCATTAATTCCTCTGTCTTAGTTGTTGAAATTATATGGTGTTTACAGACACTACGCTACGCTACACTATGAGATTCATATACGAAAAAGTTTTATCGTATTTCAAGTGGAATAAGTAAAATAAATAATACCACTCAACAAACTAATCAAATAACATATTATACTAAGAACACCTGGGATTTTATTGAACTTAAATCATAGTATAAAACTTGATAACAACCTCCTAACATAGTGGAGATTTATTGTGAAATATATGGCATAAAAGTCTCCATAAAAAATACACAGGTGAGCCAAATTTCGTATTGATCGGTCAAACGTTATTAGAGTTTATTAATTTCAAATGTACTCAAATCCATTTTTAATAGATTCAATTAAATTTCGACCATCTGTGTCGAAAATTAAACACGAACCAGTTATTTAAAAAAAATACCGGTTTTGCTAATACGTTGTAACAAAAATAGATTTTAACATTTTCTTGAATAATTAATAATAAGAAGTATTTTCGTAATAAGCTATCACGGTGCTCATTAGAACAACACAATTTACTTGGTAAAAATACGTGAATACATAATACATTGCGTTTAATGTCGAGAACTGGCAACTTTTCGTTGTAGAAAATATCGTAATGAAACCCTAACACAGTGATAGGTGTTATTTGACGCTCGCATTCCTGGCTTATTACACTTAACCGTTGTTAGCGATTTCTGCTTTTATTACAATGCAGCCGTATTAAAAAAAAGGGCTCGTCCGGGATTTGAACCCGGGACCTCTCGCACCCAAAGCGAGAATCATACCCCTAGACCAACGAGCCGATTGATTGGAATTTATTAAATAAATATCTCTATTACATTAAACGTGTTTGAGTCTATGTATATTATGACGTCATTAACACCTGTTACAACTTAGCTACATTCGGGTATGTATAGATCTTCTATCTATCTATCTTCTTCTATCTATCTATACTATAATAAAACTGTGGCAAAGCCAAATCTGTACATTCAATATTTTTTGAAAATTTTAATCAGGGTAGACTTTATTATCGATGTAGAAGCCAAAAATAATCCTAATGGTTGGTGACACACAATTTGTTTCAACTCACTCTTCAGAAGTATGTCTATCTGTAAAATTACCACCGGTTTAGAAAACAAGTCAACCACAGGTTTAGAAATCAGCGAAGAACCGACACGAAATTCAATCAATTGTAGGTGGTAGAACCACGTTGAAGCTATTATTGGTTTCAGCATGGGTCGGCTCGCCCGGGGTGGTACCACCCTCTAAAAAAAAACGAAGGAGAAAAAAAAGTGTTTGTATTGTTGGGTTTTTTTTGGGGGGGGGGAGGGGGGGGGGGACCCCCTTCTTCTCCTTCCCTCTTCCTTTCCTCCCCCTAAAAAAGAGGGAGGAAAAGAAAATGAGAGTCCTATAGAGGTGGAAGTGTATGTGGGGGGTGGTGAATAAAAAAAAAGAGGAGAAGCAGTTGGTTGTTTGCCTTATAAAAAAAAAAAAAAAAAAAAAAAATATATTCTATCTTTGTATATTTAATAATAAGGCATTATATTTACTTAAAGTTTTGAGGGGTGCCCAAAGAGAGGTGTAATGTCCAGACATCACCAGCGCTCACATATCGATCGACCATATAATAAGCTTTTGATATTGAAATCCGCTTGACATAGTGCTTGAATTCACTATTGGACGAATCAGTAATGTTCTTTGGATCTTTATTGTAGAACTACGAGTATGTTAGGTATTACCTAAAAAAACTGTTAATGGTCTTATTCAACCTGAAGCACAAAAGGGGGATGACGGGTTTACTCTTTGCTTATTTTTGATGATATGGGAGGAGGCGACAAAAATATCAGCAAATTTAATTATTTACTTTTCGTATTTATTTAATTTATGGGTGGGTTTATAATAATAAATACATATCAATACATACGTAAGACTACAGGGGGCAGGAGGTAAGAGTTTTGGTTACTTTTGTTGATAATGGGGAGGAGCGCGTCAAAAATGACAAAATTTTTGCTGAGGTATACTTGAATGGCTCCCTGTTCTATGTAAGTGGTGGTATGTAAGCGGTTAACTGAGTAAATGAGTGATGCAGTGCGCAGTGATAACTCAATAGAGGATAGAATGAATCTGTATGTTTACATAAAATTAAAATGTCTCTCGCTTGTCCGAACTTTTACAGACTAACGATATAAGACTTTTCAGAATGTTGTCTAGGTTACATGTGACTACGTTTTTCCATAGAGACTAAGAATTCATGATGAAATTTAACTTTCGTAAATTTAATTCTGTAAAAATAGGTATTTATTAGCAATGAGCAAATTATAATTGAAATAATAAAGACATGCCACATCTGTTACATCCCACACTCTGTACTTTTCATAAAACAACAGACCCATTTTTATGAGAAAAAGAAAGTCGCGGGCACCCGCTAGTTTTACATAATTTTATTTAAGTTAATGATCTATTTATTTGTTTGATCGTTTCTTCGATCACTTTTACCATCGGCTCGTTGGTCTAGGGGTATGATTCTCGCTTTGGGTGCGAGAGGTCCCGGGTTCAAATCCCGGACGAGCCCTATTTTGCTTTTATGTCAATATTGTTACACCCATAAGTTAATAAAACGTCGTTTGAGACAACATTCAAATAGATTTACTAACACACAATTATACTACAGTCGCACATGCGCTTTATAATGTTGCAGTCGCAATCCGTTTGAAAATGTCTTTTTTTTGGTCCTCGTATTCACTCCGACGCGATTTTCTAGATAGAACTTTACTCGTCCACACTGCGGCGCATTTATTTATATATCTTTTAGTGAAGAAGGGTGGAAAACTCTGGAAGGCTGACGTTAATATTCGAACCATTCGAGACCGTCAATTCTTGAACCCCATTGTGTTTGGTTCCCACGGTCGATGAGTCATTCGTTGTTCAATTTTAGCAACGAGGTCGCATAAACAGTCTAACAGTATATGGTGTGGTAGTTACATACATAAGTAGCGTATATACTCCCATGTCCATTTACTATCTTTTTTATTTTTTACTAGTGGGCCTGGCAGACGTTGTCCCGCCCTGATTATAAACAAATCCTGGATAAATTAAATTAAAGTTCCTTGTGAATAATATCAAGTTAAGGATATTATTAACTGGTGAAAACCGCATAAAGATCCGTTCAGTAGTTTTTGAGTTTATCGCGTTTTTGAGTTTTATACTATGTAATGATGTGAACGTCCCAGTTATAAAGTGACTGTCAGAATTACTGGATTTGAAAATAGTAAAAACGCTTCTGATATTTAGTGAAATAAAAACTTTAGTATAGTATCTTTTCGTCTTTATCTTAAAGAATCTACGCTTTTCGCAAAACATAATTATACTCGCAAAATCTATACTACACGTCTCATTTTAATGTAGTGTTAAAAAAGTGTCATCTCTACATATAATAAGAATGTAAATCTAACGTGTCTGTACTTTTTAATTTTTTGTGGAAAACAATGTTGCAGGTGTCTTGGAATAAGTAACAAAACACAATTTAATAATTTTTAGAAATGTCTGTCTATCTGTCTGTTTGTTTGAACACGTATCACTACCAAAGTACTCAGCCAAATCTCATCAAGAAAATCATAAAGTATATCCTCGTGTAACATTTAGTCTTGGTTTTATCAAAATCGGTTCATTCTGTCAAAAAATATTGTAATAATGATGACGCGACTTAGTACGAAATAAAAGTATACATTCAGATGATTTTGTTACTCACTGTTTTTTTATATTACGTTCCAAGCGGACGGAGTCGTGGGCATTGCTAGTTTTAAAATAAGAAATAAAGTCGAAAATTTCATTGTTTTTTTAGCTGTTTTTCATGTTCCTTTCATTTCCCGCGTGTATAGATTAAATGATAATACTGGAAACTTTTGAACTTAACTATTCATCAGTCAGTGCACACGTCTACATTTATAATAGCATGGTAACAAGGAATTAACATGTTCCTATTTATCATGCACGTCTCGTGTCTTTGTAGTAGCCGATGTCCTTATACTGTGTTTATTTCCTATCAGGTGCACCTAAGTAATTTTGCCGGGCCTGTATAAAAAACATAATTTATAAAGCATCAAATGTTACCGTGAATACGTTTTAAAAGTACGTTTTTAATGTAATGATGAAGCGGAAGGTATTTAAAAATAAAGTGAGGGTATCCTTATGACCACACGATAGAAGTGCAAACTATCGTTCAACCGGCTGTTATGAAAATTGCTGTACATTAATATCTAAACACAGATAACATTTCTACACTATCTTGCTATACCTCACTACTAGATGGCGCTGTAGCATTTCTCTATTGTAACACAGCCGGTAATCTAGGAAAAAATGAGTAATAAATCTACTCAAGGCAAACTTTATTTGGATTTTTTAAATTTCAGTAGAAGACATATTATATCAAACAATAACTATTTAGAACGTTTATTTATAACTAGCTGTGCCCGCGACTCCGTCTACGTAGAATCTAATGTTAAAAAAACAGCCAGTAATAAAATCATCTGAATGTATTAAAGCCTACCTATCTACTTTTCTCTCGTACTTAAGTCGCGTCGTCATTAAAATTACAATAACGTTTCATAGAGTGAACCGATTTTATTGATATCAAGACTAAATGTTACTCAAGGATATGCTTTATGATTTTCTTGGTGAGGCTTTATCGTGAATACAGTACTTTAGTAGTTACGCGTGTTCAAACAATCAGACAGACAGACATTTTTAAAAGTGATTGAAATGTATTTTATTACTTATTCCAAAACACCTGCCACATCTTTTTTACCAAAAATCTAAAAAGTGCAAACACGATAGTTTTACATTCCATAATATGTATAGACAGTATTAAAAAAGCGCAGTGAAGTGAAAATATACACTGAAAAATAAAATTGTCCGTGGAGAAGTTCATTTATATTTAATGCTTCTGTTTGCGTTCGATGGATAGGAAACGGAGCAAGTCTTCAGAGGAAAAATGCGGCTAATGATTTGCTAACGACCATATTTATATTTTAATGCATCCCGGGTAGAGATTATTTCCTTTGAGGGTGCTCTTTACTCGTCAATCGAGAGGCACTTGTCAAATGTTGATTATTAAAACCTCCTTATATTGGAATCTATATAAAGCTATATAAGATTTGAAATATAGTAAACGTTTAAGTTTTTGTGAAGGATAATTTATTACTATAACCAGGATTTTCCATATTTTATTAAGGAATATAGATTCTAGATTCTATTATCATTACATAGTATAAAATAAAGTCTCCTACCGCGTCTGTCTGTCTGTCTGTTCGCGATAAACTCAAAAACTACAGAACAGATCTTCATGTGGTTTTCACCAGTGGATAAAGTGATTCATGAGGAACGTTTTGGTATATAATTTGTCAAGGTTTTTTTTATAATCAGGGCGGGACAACGTCTGCCGGGCCCGCTAGTAGATAATAAATACAAACTATTCTTATTATTGACATTTGTTTTACAAACTTATTATAACCATAATATGGTGCTTATTTGTATGACAACATCATATAAACCTTAATATGCTTAATCTTTATTTTCTGTCAGTACTCTACTTACATTATATCTTTTAGATTTTTTTAGCTTTAATGTCCGAATCACAATCTGATTTTTACATGATCATGATAAAACAAAAAACTTAAGTAGTTGTCTAGTTGACTAGTTTTAATAAGAAGATAGGGGAATACACCACTTGGTGCTTGGTGACATGTTTTATCTGCTATTATGAAATTCATCAGCTTCGTTGGCAATTATGATAGAAGAGAATACTATACTTTATCGACTACATAGATAAACTTTTAGATGAAGTTCCACTTTGAAAAGTTAAGAAATACACTCCTCGAGTAATCCAGCCATGTGATGATGTTATTCATATAGAAATATTATATATATAAACTAGCGGGCACGGCAGACGTTGTCCCGCCCTGATTATAAAAAAAATATATACCAAAACGTTCCTCATGAATCACTTTATCCACTTTATAAACCGCTTGAAGATCCGTTCAGTAGTTTTTGAGTTTATCGCGAACAGACAGACAGACGTGATAAGGGACTTTCTTTTATACTATGTAATGATTACAAACATAACATATTTGTATGCGGTGTTCACCAAGTAAACCCTTTTCATTTGTGTATCGTTTCAATTATTTTGTTACGGTATGACATTTATCCTCGAAAAATAAATATATTATATACAAATAATACTCTACGTACGTAAATACTTATCCCATTAATTTATTTATTTGTGTTTTTGCATTTTTCAGAGAATAATTTGATTGCTATTTGATTAAATTAAACGCCATATTGCTATCAAAAATTTATATCGTGAATTTTGAAAGCCCTTAATTTTAGCAATAGGTTTTATATTATATGTAATAAAAATTTCTTGAAAATAAAATTTATTTCATCTGTTTAATATACATATAAGCACATAATATCACATTTTACCAATTCCTCTATTATCCATGAATTATATTATAAGAATGGTTGTACTTAAACGTCCACAAAATAATTCTATTAATTTACGTATAAAATACTTTTGTGTGATACACGTTACAGTATACGACACGATATATTTATGTTTTTTTCCTGTTCAAGTTTTAAAAAAATATATATTTTGGCTATCATACATCGTTTTAGGGAAACCTTGTATTAAAATTTCATAATTCTAGGCTTACCGATTTAAGCTATGCAATATACAGCAAAAAAAGCACCTTAACCACTAGACCGATCGTCATAAAATTGGACATAGATACGCACAAGGTGTCGGGGGTACCGAAAAGGACGTAAGGTTAATTTTATCCGGAAAAATACTGCTCCCAAGTGGTAAGTTCAATCTAGATTAACCTGAGCGTAGCCACGAGCAAAAGCTAGTATCTCAGTAATTTGCGTTTTGTCTGTCATTCTACACTTCAGGTGGTGATTGTTCAAATGTATTTATAATATTTATCACATAAACTCTTGTATAGAATACCTAACACTTTTCTCTTATACTAATAACCCTAGAACACATGCATGCAAAGGATGCATGAAAAGAATTGATACCGAGAATGAACCTTTTGTACTTGACATAATCTAAATTGTTCTATTTATTTAATTGATGATGCGCAATAAATATTAAATAAAAAAATAAGACATCTTCTTTCATATGATACGATATCTCGATTATATTTGATTTGATTTAATTATAAATGGTGAGTTTTTTCCATTACAATCTAATTTATTAAAACATATATCAGTTTTGCTTATAAATGTGACTCAAACGACAGAGTTTTGTGGCTTTGTGTGTGTTTTGTAGGTGGTAGAGCTACGCTGAAGCTATTAATGGTTTCAGTATGAATGGGACGGCTCGCTCGGGATAGTACCACCCTCTCACAGAAAACCGACGTGAAGTAACAGTGCTTGCATTGTTGCGTTTCGTTCGGTCAGTGAGAGCGCCGGTGGCCCACCTCCCCTCCCCTTCCTCCTTCCTTCACTCCCCCTCTCCCTAAGACAGGTTGGCAACGCATTTGCGACTCCCCTGATGTTGCAAATGTCTGTGGACGGTGGTGATCGCTTAACATCACGTGACCCACCTGTCCGTTTGCCTCCTATGAAATAAAAAAAGCTTAAAACGCTACATTTATCAAGCAGTAAAAATAAATCTATGATAAAACGTAACAAGTAAAAGATATATTCAAATAATGGAAAATTAATCGTGTAGTCTAAATGGTTTAATATCGAGCTGTCGCGCGCCTCCCATCTCTCTCCGAGTAAGTAAAACAGTGTCGTTCTTATTGCGAGAATATCGGTTCATAACATCGTATCTGGAAATTATACGGGACCCAACATCTGGGGCCTCGTTCGCTTTGGAAAATAATAAAGTTCCGTTTAAACGCAATTCGTATGTGAGATACAACGAATGAAGCGTAATAAAATGTATTAGGAAAAATGTATTGCAAATAGAAAATGTTTGTGGTTTTCTTAAAATACACCTGTTTTTTTTTAAATTCATATTTCGAGACGTTTTTCTGAAGCCGAGATTTTATAGAAAAGTTTTTCTTTCAAGTGTAAATATAAGCTTTTGGCTATATACTTGGAAATAGAAACAACTTGTAAATAGGTTGGTGGTAATTTGTAAGTAGTTCGGTAAATAAAGTTTGATGTAAATTTAAATACAACCAGTTTTGTTTCGGAGGTCATCGTCGCGAAATATTACTGATCGTTTATATTATACTAGCGGGCCCGGCAGACGCTGTCCCGCCCTGACTATAAAAAAAACATGTCAAATTATATACTAACATCTTCCCCATGAATCACTGTATCCACTGGTGAAAACCGCATGAAAATCCGTTCAGTAGTTTTTGAGTTTATCGCGAACAGACAGACAGACAGACGCGGTGGGGGTCTTTGTTTTATACTATGTAATGATACACATACCATCGACAATAAGATTTTGTTTATTTCTCCTTATTTAGAATAAGTCGATAATTTTAATATTTTCGCTACGGATTATTTTCGAACAAATTTGGGCCTTTGCTCTCCATTGAATAGAATGATATCGCTTTATAATTCCAACATTCTAAAACATCAAATCCAGACATATTCACAAATAGTCTCAGTTAATTTAAATAAGTTTATTTAATTAAATTAAGATAAAACGAAAATTAGAAATTTAAGTTAGCTTATTTTTAATGTAGTTTTTTCTTTTGAACAATTTAATTAAGTTATTTGCTCTAGCATAGTGTTTTTCAAACTTTTTCTTGACACGGCCGCTTTAATATGAACAAATATTTCGCGACCCCTGTCCGTTGTTTTTCTTTCAGGTATTTTGTTTTGTGACAAATATTCAATTTAACATATTTATTCATTTTCATAACTAAGGTTCGAATAAATACATAAGAGTTCTCCTAAGTTTTTTGTTTATTTAATACAAATGATTATGTCCTTTAGTTAACATTTTTCTTAATAAATCTTTTAAAACTTTACCGTTTTTTTACTGCAGTAGCTTTCCCAACCTTTTGCAACGGCGCTATAGAAGCTTCGCGACCCCCTTCGAGGTCGCGACCCACACTTTGAAAAACACTGCTCTAACATATAATACGTAGTAAGCACCTATAATTAAGGTCGCACTTATATAGAGTCTATTCCTTGTAAATCCTTGGACTGTTTTTGTGTAAATTTTGTTGGTGCTTCAGGCGTTAAATTTGGTTAACTTTGATATATAAATTTGTGTACATATATACACATACTATTTGCTTATAAAAGCCGTTTCGTTTTAAAATAAACGGGCGTCTTTCGAACTGGAATTGTTTTTTGTTTTATGTAAATATAATTGTACTGGTTGAAGACAATGTTAAAAGCACTCCGCTCTATCAGTCTTGCAGAGGTGCACGAGAATGATCTTTTTAGTCTTAGATAATTAAGTCTAGTCTGTACCTAATTGGTTGAAGTATAGTCTATATAGCAAATACTTAAAATAATGCTAAGTGTACGACCAGAGTGGAAGCTACAATCGAGCGTCGAGCGTGGCGTCGCGTCCGGCGTTCTTTTCAAACATAATATATGGATATATGTGAGTGTCCTGAGTGGCGCGCGAGCGTCGTTCTTGGATGCTGAACGCGCCACACGCGACGCCACGCTCGACGCTCGATTGTAGCGTACACTCTGGTCGTACAGTAAAAGTTGTGTATAAATAAATAAAATAATTACAAATTTTAAATACAAGACTATGGTAACCATTTTAGGTTCATATTTGACTGTATCGCAGATAAGAGTATAATAACTTAATAACGATTATATTAATATGTTTTTTAATCTATTTGTATTACACAGACCTTTAAGTTTATAGTTAATTATGAAATTATTACGTTTCAATAACACTATGGTAACTAATATTTGTATGGTTAGGGGCCGTTCAAGTATTGCGTAAGCAGAATTTTTGTAATCTCTGACTGCCCCCTCCCCCCTGGTCAGCAAAAGAAAGCAATGCTCTAACTCCTCCCCCCTATGCTTACGTAAACATTTATCTAAATCTGTTCCGGTTTAATAGAGAAATATTGATGACGTAATCACTATCCGGATCCCCCATCCCCTATGTCATCAATAATAAACAAATCAAGGACCCCCCACCTCCCATCAGTGCTTGCGTGATACTTGAGTGGCCCCTTATATTGTTTATACTAAGTAATAATAAAAAACTTGGGCTCGTCCGGGATTTGAACCCGGGACCTCTCGCACCCAAAGCGAGAATCATACCCCTAGACCAACGAGCCGATATGAGTTGGACGTGAAGGAGAGAGCCTTCTGTTAACTTAACATTATATAACTTTGATTTAAACAAGTGTTTATGATGTCATTCGTATCGCCTTTCACATTAGTTACATCAAAAAAGTTAATACAAATTTTAAGCAACAACGTTGACGGCTCGTTGGTCTAGGGGTATGATTCTCGCTTTGGGTGCGAGAGGTCCCGGGTTCAAATCCCGGACGAGCCCGATTTTTTTAACATTTAATTTTAATGTGCTGTGTTGTTTGGGATCATCATTTATTCATACCACCATCAGAGGAAGAATGTTTTGTATGTCGCAACACTTATTTTTTTATTCTCCAACCTTTAAGCTTGTGAATTACCGTCACATAGAGCACTCTCGTTCTTTGTCAATTTCTAAAAATGCGATAAAATTGTTTATCCGTATCGCAGATATAGCTGACGAACCAGTTACTTAATTTCTTTTGATTGTTTTAATCTTCTTGTCCGAGATATATTGTATCTTTCATTTCCTGGAAATCTTTTAACGCATTTCACCATTGGTAATAATTATTCTTTTTCACATATGACATTGATTTTACTATCGAATATAGTATATTTCGTCATTATAATTCATTTTATTAATGTTTCCTTTCTTTTTATCACGCTTTTATTAGCTTCACCTGTATGTTTGTATGTATGTTTGTTTGTAACCGACCCCTTTGAGCTCGATTTTGTCCTACTTTGAACGATCAGATTTAATTCAAACTTTGCACACCTGTCAAAGGTCGATGACAATGCAATAATCCGAAAAAAAAGTTAAAAATTTGTTTTAACTAAAAAATGAAAAATAAATAATAGTTTAAAAAAACTAAAAAAAAAACACACTTTCATATAAAATCCAACTAAAAAACAGAAAATAAAATTTAATAAATTTGGATTAAGAATAGTGTAAATTAGAAATAAATGTATATTTCAATATCAATGTATATAAATGTATCCAAATTTATTAAATTTTATTTTCTGTTTTTTAGTTGGATTTTATATGAAAGCGTGTTTTTTTAGTTTTTTTAAACTATTATTTATTTAAGTAACTTATAGTGCACGTATATATGTTTTGTCCTTATACATTTATTACGACCTACATAAGTCAATAAAAAAATACAATGCAATATTTCCACGAAAATATCAGTATGATGTAACCTTATCGTGACCTGGAAAGGTCCAATGCTGAATAGTTCATTCAATCATTTTTCAATCAATTACGACCTTAAAACTTTGTAGTAGTTTGACGATTTTATATAACTTAGAAAATATTGCAGTAATTGTATTATAAGAAAGTGGTTAGCATTATATTATACTTTGTTGTTTTCTAACTATTCCTGTTTACTTTCTTTTTGTTATTTTAAGTGGGTTTAGAATCATATCTATCATTTATTATTGTCTGCTGTTATAAAATAAAATGTATAAAAAAACTACAAGGAACAAGAATAATAATCACAATAAATACTGTCTCGAAAGACCTAAACCTCCATAATTCATGTATTTAAGATAGATAAATAAAACTAAAAACAGCAAAAATATATTATAATACTACCTTCTGCCCGCGACTTCGTCCGCATGGAATAGTTACTTTGGGCTAACGCTAACACGCAGTGGAAGTTCTCAAAAGGAAAAAAGCCCCGATTTAGAAACATTCTTCATTTGTGCCCTGCTCTTATTGGTCTTAGCGTGCTGATATATATATAGCCTATAACCTGCCTCGATAAATGAGCTATCTAACACTGAAAGAAATATTTCAAATCGGACCATTAGTCCCTAAAGTAGTCCGGTGAAGCTGTTAAGACCTTGCTAGGTCAATAGCGTATTCAATTCGAGAAAAAAAAAATAGTTCCTGAGATTAGCGTGTTCAACCAAACAAACAAACCCTTCAGCTGTATAATATTGTATAGATTATACATTTTATATTTTTTTAGTATCTCTTGATCTATATTTATAAGCAACAGAGCTAATTAAATGGGTGTTAAAACTGTTTGCATGTTTTATATATATTAATTACTTTGGAATCAAATGGTGATGAGGTTTATAAAAAAATATTTAGTTTCCGTTTTATTTAAAATGCCCACGTAGAGCAATATATCGCCAATTTATAAATAAGTGTTATTGTAATATGTAATAGTCTGATATTTTTTGTTAATAAAATATAAAATTGTTAGTTGAAATCGAACAGGTATTAATTTTGTGATATTCGCATTACTAGCGTATTTGTTTAGGGGTAGAGCGGGCAGGTTTAACAATAATAGAGCCGCGATGGACAAATAGCAAGTCACATGTCGTCAACGACATCGAAATGTGATAGAATTGTTTAAAAAATAATCAGTTTTGTTATTTTATTATTTTGAAATATTTTGCTCTCATAACTTACGAATTTTGTAATGTTATTTTCTATACCTCAGATTTTTTCAAATATGTTCTTTTACAATTTAACCACAAATAAATAAATAGGTGAAGACGTACTTACATTATACTTTAAAAGATTTATACGTCGTTATAAAAAAAAAAATTAAATTATTTTTTATCTGTAACTTACTACCACTGGAACTACGTGTCGTATTTAAAATACAATTCGAACTCTTTTTAAATTGCGATTTACATATTAGTTCGTCAATTGTGCAGATAACTCTAATGTTTTAAAAACTGTATTCAAAACACCAACTGCTATATGACATACATTCAATTGTTAAAAAAAATGTGTGCGTGTACTAGTGTACACACGTAAGAAGTGAAACTTGTTTAAGGCCTTATTTTTCGCAAAATGATCTATATGCAACTTTCCAGAAATTGGTTAAAAAAAAAAAAACCCTTTCTTTCTTTATGGCAAACAATTTCATTAATATATTAAAAAATAAAGTTAAATTAGATAAAGTTTAAACAAAGGGATTTTATTATCATAGACATGAATACAAACAAGATGGCGCGTAACGGAAAAATGTGACGGTAAATTTTTTCCAACGCCGATAAAGAAGTTTCACTTCAAAAGACTCGCGCTACTTATGAATAGTTCTACTTTTTAGACGATTACTACTTTACGCAATTACCGATAACACTTGTATTTTTCAACTAAGTAGGATTAATCTATACATATATAAGAATATTAAACGATTATAAACATTATTTTAAACTATCCATGTACATATGTATATATGCGGGGTGGTAGGGTGTCTGTACCCGACTGGATCGCGACCACCGTACACCAGGTGGAACACCCGCTATAGTGGCACGGCATGACAGCGGCGACCGGCGATGGATAGTATGTCTTTCGGTGGTCGCCATTGTTTTTGGATTGTACTGTGCTTACCATCAGGCACAGAACAGTCACTTTGCCGAGCTACAATAAAAAAAAAAAAACATATGTACGAACATAAATAATGAGGCGTGTATTATTATGAAATACTTATTTCTAATTTATGCTTATTGACAGATGTTTACATAATTTTCCTTTCTATTTAATTATTTACACTTCTAATTAAAACTATTTTAACTGTAGCTACTTTTTCAAATAAATAATTAAAGCACAATTAGATATTTTAGAAGTTGTTTAAAAGTGTTATTTATACAAAGGGCTTGACATATAAACACAGTCAATTATTTTGATTAAAATTGTTGTCATGTCTATGAATTTATAAGTGAAACTGCGTTACCTGTTAAGGCAGGTATCCACGCGGGGCGAATTTCCCGGAATCTTGCGATGATCCGGCGCATTCAATCTTTGATAGAGCGTCTCCATTAACATTTATCGTCCTAAATCCAAACTTAACCTTGTACACATAAAGCTGATAATACTTTAATTTTTGAATTGACTTATATAACCTTTTCGATTTAAATATAATGCAGTTACCTCGATAAGATTGATCGAGTGAGGTAAGGAGACCAGATAATCTTAGCTGGAGATAAAAAAAATCGGTGACTTGTCAAATTCATCGCATTCTCGTCGGAGGTTTTTGGATTGGACGTCGATCTCCTGATTGGTTTCGGTCGTAACATTTTATAAGACTTCGAAATGAGATTTATTTGAGACTCGGTCAGCTACTTATCATCATGTTATCTCGATGAAATATCTTAATAACCATGTTAGTGAGAGTGGTTATAGGGTATTTGCAGTTTTGATTTTAATGGCATACAAATTTAATAAGTAAGCCTCAAATTATCATAGTGTGAATAGGATATAGAGGTGGTAGAGCCATGCTGAAGCTATTACTGTAGTATCACCCTCTCGCAGAAAACTGACGTGAAGTGACATTGCTTGCATTGTTGCGTTTCTTTCAGGCGTCAGTGAGAGCGCCGGAGACCCAGCTCCCCTCCCCCAAACAAAGATTGGCAACGCACTTGCGACTACCCTGGTGTTGCAAGTGTCTATGGACGGTGGTGATCACTTAACATCAGGTGACCCACCTGTTCGTTTGGTTCCTATGATATATAAAGAAAAGGATAATTGCAATAAATGTTATTGAATGCTAACTCGTACCTACCTACTGGTACCGTATGAGTATAGAACGCATGGAACCGATTTGAAAGTGTCATGCAAAGTATGTTCTTTTTTCTCAAATTTTTGTATTGTCTTTTGTTTTCTAATTATAATGTTTCTTTTCTTTATTTTATTTTGGCAACCAATCTTCTAGTGGATTTTATTACTGCCATTGTCGCATAGATAATGATTTTACAAGTTTCTTGCGAGTTGTGATCATATCAATGTTCTAACAAGATAGTGGCAATCTATCTCGTTACAACTTTCCAGGAAGTTTTTGTGACAAGTTAGAATCCATGCTTCTTGGTATTATGTCCCATCCAATCCACTTATCCAATATAGAGCCAAATAACGCAAGATTATGGAATAAAATATAAAATCAATTACGTGACGTTCTAAGAGCCCGCCAAAAACTCCAAATTATAATATAGTACTAGTTAACCCGTAAAACCCATTTTATCGATTTTTTGTTACCTTTACTAAAATTTATCAATGCTACTTAGCCCCTAGGGAAAACCATAGCGATGCATAAGTTTAGGTAAATGATTTGAAAGTTATCTATTTGTTGGCATCAACATCCGATCAGCTATTTCGGAGAGTAGCTCGCACATAAAACAAAAACTTCAATTTTATTTATATGTACATATGTATAAATTTGAGGAGAAATATTGAAACCGCCTGTGATCTTATAAATATGGGATGTGTTGGAAGTGTTGTTCATGGGCTTTCGCTAAAATGTATGTTGTGTAATATATACAATTGAGTTTGGTGATCTATGTATTGTATATAAATACATTCAAAAAGTCTCTTATTATCTTAGTTAGGACTCAACTGTTCAATGTATAGAATAATATTATAGGTACCTATAGTGTATGTATTTGTGCATGTGTGGGGTTCTATTTTTTGTATTTTTTAATATTGCACGAAAAAGTGATGTCACCATACCTGGTGGTTACACAGTGCAATTTAAGATCAACAGTGACCATCGCGAGTGGGCCCGTCGACAATCGTATAGATCAGTGGTCGACAAACCGCGCGGCTCACGGGCCGCATGCGGCTCTTTCACAAAATGTTTACTGTAGACGCGGAATATTATATATTAGGTCTTTACCTATGAAATTGCCGTTTTGTATGAAAAAATTTAAACGAATTTTTTTCATGTATTTTTTATTTGTATTAATCGAAGTAATCACCCATGCAATCAATGCATCTTTGCCAACGCAGTGGCAGTTTATTGATGTCCTTCTTAAAGAAATCGGCTGGACGGGAGGCAACAAATTCTTCAAAGGCATTTTGTACTGTCTCTCGGGTATTGAATTTTTTTCCCGCCAAGGAGTTATCCAAATTCTGGAAAAAGTAGTAGTCTGTAGGCGCAAGGTCTGGTGAGTAGGGCGGATTACGGAGAACTTCCAACCCCAGTTCTTGCAACTTGGAGACAGTCTGCTGTGCAGTATGAGGTCGCGCGTTGTCATACAGGAGCAGCGGAGACGAGCGATTGACCAATGCTGGTTGGAGATGTGCTAGCTTCTCCATCATTGTGTTTAGTTCCTCACAGTACACATCTGCAGTAATGCTCACCCCGTTTGGTAAGAAGCTGTGATGAATCACACCGGCGCTAGACCACCAAACAGTGACCATCACTTTTCTAGGGGTAAGTTTTCGTTTAAGGCATTGTTTAGGTGCTGAACCAGGGTCCAACCAACTTGCTGAGCGCTTGCGGTTATCAAACAGAATCCATTTTTCATCGCAGGTAACAATGCGGTTCAAAATTCCTTCATTTGTGTGTCTGTTGAGCAGTGCAAGGCACGTTTCGACGCGTACTTCGCGCTGGCGATCATTGAGTTCGTGGGGCACCCATTTGTCAAGCTTTTTTACCTTGCCAATTTGACGCAAATGAACCAATATTGTTTTGATGCTAACGTCGAAAGCTGCTGCTAATTCAGCCGTAGATTGTGTATTATCAGCTTCCACAATCGCCTTTAATTCGTCATTGTCGACCAAAGTCTTCGGACGACCGCGAGGTTCATTTTTCAGGTCGAAATTCCCAGAACGGAAGCGAGCAAACCAATAACAGGTGGTGCGTTGGTTGGTAGTGTTAGCTCCGTAAACGTCGTTAATGTTGCGTGCCGCTTGTGCCGCGTTGCTGCCACGACGGTACTCATATTCCATAATTACTGGAATTTTTAACGTATCCATGATGACAAAAAAGATTGAAATGCGATGAAAATATAACACTAATCAATAAACAAATGACTACTTTTGGAAAAATAATTCCATGTTTTTAAAATAAAATTAATCTGAAATTAGAATTCTTAGCCAAACAAAAATTATTTTGATTTGAAATGGCCTGTACTGCAAAACGGCAATTTCATAGGTAAAGACCTATTATTAGCTTGCCTTATAAGAGATGAGTAAACATTTATGTAATGCAAATCTACAGAAAAGAGACACAATTTTAGAAAGCAACAATAGCAAGGCTAGCCGCTCGCAAAAAAGATATATTGAGCAAAGACAAGTTCGAGAATGTACTTCTAATCCAATTTTTTTCCATAAAATATATCTGCTAAAGAAAAGCTTAAGTGAAAAAAATCTTTTGGAATAAATGTAAGTTTTATATTGTTTATGTTTGACTCTTTTGGATGAAGAGTTTGCCGACCACTGGTATAGACGATCATTAAGCCTCTCGGAAACTATTCAGTTGTATTCACACATATAAAGTAAAAAGGAGACGCTGTGACGGGTGTTTATTACTTACCATGTATAAGATATTAGATTGGCAATTTAGTTGGATACCTACCACCACGTTTGAAGACTGGATATACATCGGTAGAACCCGGAACCTTACACGCCAAAGCAAGCCATTATAACGGATGTTACAATTGCCATTTATTACCAACCGGCATAGTATCATGGCACAAAATCAAAAAAAGAAATTTTGAGTTCGTTAAACTTTACTCGTATCGTGATCACATCAGCCTGTAAGCCAATGCAGTATCATAGGCCACTTCCCGAAGGAAGGTACGGAGGAAGCCAGCTCACGATATATTGGCCATTTCAGTCTTTGAGAAATCCACAGTTCTATATTTTCCCACATACGATGGTACTACAAGTACACTTCTTAGGTTCAGATTTACTATAGTGTTAATATATGAAATTAGTAATCTTATGCGAATTTCATAAAATCCGTTAATACATGCTGAGGTACGCTACACATTCTACAGTCAAGCAAAGCTACTCGACCACCAAGACTTGGTATATATAGATATTAGGAATGTTTTCGAACCAAAATTAGTTCGGTTAGATGTCTACACTCTAGTAACCTTTAATAAAGCTTAATAGCTTTAAAATGGCTATTAGACTTGCATTATTTTTACACTTTCATTGATAATTATAATTATTTACGCGTGCAAAATAGAACATTTATTTACTAGCACAACTATAGAAATGAATTCCTCTCCAGACTCAGGTAGGCGAAGAGTCAAAAATTTTGTGACATCTCATTAATTATAATCCGATATCGGTTTTTTTTTCTACCGAGTTGTACTCACATTCGCAGCGGGTTACAATATTTTCGGTAACAAATCAGAAGTGCGACCGTAAATGACAGTTAAATCAATAGAAACAGAGTTCAAAATCACTTAAAAAGTTTGATGGGCACGATTTTGTGTTGTCATATAAAATCGTGATAGAAATCCGTTTCTTATGTTATTTTTTGTGTAACTTAAAGATTATTGATGATTATGCGATTATTTGGCGTTAAGTTAGTTTTAGAATAAGGCGGTTCAAAGTTTCATAGGTGAAAAGATTAAAAAAATAATTATGTATTCAACGTTTGAAGGCCAATTTAGCGAAAAATATATTTATAAGTATTTATTCTTAATGATTGAAAGAGAAAAAGCAAAAGTTAATCGTAAACGAGAAATACGTCCGTATGTATTACTAGCTTTTGCCCGTACTACGTCCACGCAGGGTAGTGTACTTTGGGATAAGGGGCCATTCAAGTATTATGTAAGCAGAATTTTTGTAATATCTGGTCGCTCCATCCCCCTGGTCAGCAAAAGTAAGCAATGCTCTCAACCCTCCTCCCCAATAATTACGTAAACATTTATATAAGTATATTCAAATTTGTTCTAATTCAGTAAATAAATATTGTTGATGTAAAATACATAAAACTGTTCTAGTTTCATGACTTGTATTTCCCTTCGTGATCCCATTACATGCTAACCTATTACTCCTCGACTTCTCTCCCACTGGTGCTATTTTAAACTTTGTCTGATATACTCATTCTTATTCTTGTCCATTCTAGTTACACTAAATCCATCTTAACATTCCCATCTCTACTACATGTAATCTTCTTTTATCCGTCTGTTTCCTAATCCAGTACTTAAATCCATACAGCATGGCTGGTCTCAAAATAGTGTTATACATCTTTCCCTTGTGTTTCAAGGGCGTCGGTGAGTCACATGCTACCCCAGATACCTTTCCACATTCCATCCATCCTAAATCACAGGAAAACATGATATTAAAACTGTAGTGTTATAATACCAGGGCATTATCTAATGCACTCTTGGTTAGCAACCATTCACAGTGCAAACAAACAGAGGTAGTAGAGCCACGCTGAAGCTATTACTGGTTTCAGCATAAATGGGTGGGCTCGCACGGGGTAGTACCACCATCTGACAGAAAACCGACGTGAAGTAACAGTGGTTGCATTGTTGCGTTTCGTTCGGTCAGTGAGAGTGCCGGATAACCCACCTCCGCTTCTCCTCCCCCCTTTCCCCATTCCTCCTCCCCTAAACACAGGCTGGCAACGCACTTGCGACTCTTCTGGCGTTGCAAGTGTCTATGAACGGTGATGATCACTTAACACCAGGTGACCCACATGTACGTTTGCATCCTATGATATAAAAAAAAATTATAGGATAGTAAATCCAAGCACCATCTCAAGCGGTTCTTAGTGTTTAGAGGTTACTATAGGGTGGAACAATGTGTGAACTATGGTGATGTCTGGAAATGGCGCCCCTCTCTGTACATCCTCCAAAAACGAATGTATCTATGCATGTTTGAAAAGATAAGTCAGATCGAGTTTCTTGTCTTTTTGATGAGTGGGTTGTTTTCCGACTCGGTGGTAGTTTAGACGTTCATAGGTGCTTGATAAGGCTTATCATGGTTAAAATTGAATACAATATTTTTGATTGATTTATTTAGTCTTTATGATAACAGATTTGCATATTACAACCGTTCCAATATTTCTTCTTTACACCCATCACCAACACACACCGTCTAGCAATACGCCTGACAAATGGCGTATGATTTAAAATATATATATTGCTTCAAATATTTTTGCTATGAAATTATTTGTTGTATATCTGTGTGAAATATATTTGTTGTATTTTTGAGGTGCTTCTTTGGCGCGTTAGGGAAAAATGATGAGAGTAAGTTTTTACGATGCGCGCACACCGTCACGAAAAACCGACACCCTGAAGTTATTACGATGCGCGCGCACACCGTCACGAAAAACCGACACCCTGAAGTTATTACGATGCGCGCGCACACCGTCACGAAAAACCGACACCCTAAAGTTAGCTATAGTCAACATTTTGTTTCTTTGTGTTTGTTGTTTGTATTTTTTTGTATTAAATACCTTTTTTCTATTGTTAGTGTCATTTTTTCTACAAACGTAGAATAAGGCGATAGATAAAAATTTTGAAAAGATTTTTATCTTGTTACGCCAAAGAAGTGTAACTTCTAACGCGTGCACATGAGTACACACACACACTTTTTTTTAATTAGAATGATTCGTTGTAATATAAAAGTTTTACTTCTATAGTGTGTCTTAACGATATATCCTGTTCTTGTTTTTTCTTGATAATACTAAAGCTCGTCAATAGAGTAAACAAATAAAAAGATGAATATCGATTGGAACCCAAAGGAGGACGTACTTATATACAGCAGCTACCTACTATGAACATATAAAAAAGCGAAATTACAATATTTCAATGTGTCATATTTCAGAATTATACAAGCATGATCAAGACGTCCAGACGTTAAATGGGCGACATTGAATTCTCTTGTAATGTACATATATTGATACTTGTATTTATTCACGATATAAGATATAAGAATGCATTTTTTCAATAAAAGCTTTTATATTATTAACTAATGTAATATTATGCCCGTTTTGTATATAATGAATGCAGTATTTTAAGCATATATCATATATTGCGTGTATTTAAATTTTACTATAATATTATTTATTTAATAATATTAATAAATCTCTATATACTTTTGTGTGCATGTTTTAATTTATAAGTTTTCACTTTTCTCGTGTGGTCGTAAGTACACCCACTTTTTTTGTTCAAAATATTCACGTTTTATTTAGAAGCTCCTTAATTATTTTATCACTGTTTTGACCTATTGTCGATATTGATTGGATAATTAAAACAGAAGAGCATACCAGATAACTTACTGATACAAATATTAAATAAAGTTCGCCTATTGTCTCATTAACTTATGCATGATTGTTTCCCGCGGATGCCTTATAAGGCGGGTTTTGAAGTATCGTTTCTTTGTTTGAAATTCGGCGTAAATGTTATATCATAGAATTTCGTGGTATAATCAGATGACGACCGGTAACAGTGCTCAATAGATTTACCTACTACACGTTTTTTTTTTGCTAATTATAACAATTGTCAAGCCTTATGACGTAGTGATAGTAAGCCACATTAATGAATCGAGAGATCGTCGGTTCGATCCCTACGCTTTTGTGTGAATAGTACTGAATAGCATACTTAGTTGTAATTTCTGTGTGTGGGTGTTAAATGTATAGTTGTATATATACAATATCTGTTCAATTTACCATGTAATAATGCTTCAGAATGGTTGCGTATAAAATTTTATCGAAAATAAATAAATGCGAAAAGGTTTTTGTTATTTTTTATTTCAAGTTCATGGAGCATTGACAGGATTTTTTATCGTCTCAAGTATTGTTGCTATACAATTCGTACTGGACTATATTTTAGAGATACTGCTTTATATAGCTTACCGTTACTAAATTGAGATATACTTAAAATTATATTAATATTATCAAAACGAGATTCTGTGACAGATAGTGTAATCTACGTAGTATTCGGGGCGAGTAATTAATATGTAGTGAGTTGGGCTGCGCGGGAACTCTCATCGGGTTCCAGTGGAGATGTAGTCCGGGTGACGTCACAGACCTGAGTTACCGGTGTTTATCTGTGACAAGCGCCGGATGAGCGTGCCGCGTCTCGGATAGATAACGGAACAATGAGCGGCGTGAGTCCGTGGGCGCCGCATCGACCGGTAGGCGTGGCTCGACCCCGCCCCACCAGACAGAGAGCGCCTAATCTACGGATAACGGATAAACCTAACCCGGGCACACCCGTATTGGAGGAGGTTTACTCAATGTCGACGCCTAGCGAACGCTATTGGTATCTCGGATATAGGCGGATTAGGATATATACCATAAATCTTACATAGAGAACGTTTTCAGCGGTTTCAGAACGTTATATAACCATCGAAAGGTTACCCGGTGTTATTCCACGTTTACCTAGTTAATAAGGAACTTCTCGGTCGACGCGGCCCGGGACACGACGGCGTTCAACTTAACGTATGATCACAAAGTATACATACCGACCTATTAGTACATTTAACTCGAATATACCCGTGTACAGTTCGATGAAAAATATGCTTCTAATATATTTAAAAGAATATACCAATGTATTAGAATTAAACAGTCTTGATATTAATGTAGTGGTTACGCAGTTCCCTTTAAAATTGCTGATCCAACTGCAGGTTTAAATCTTCTACATTGATAGCTGAATCTCGTTACAGTCTTCGTTACAACTATAAAAATTTTAGTCCCATTATATTAGTCTTAATGATAATAAAATTGCTATAGCTATATATAATAATATTCACTGTTTATCTTTCTGTCTGTAAGAATACTGTTAACTCGAAATTCATTAAATCAACCTACATAGTTTTATCACATCGTATTTGTATTTTATGACCAGGTGTTAGCATATGTTATTTTAATATTCATCAATATTGAATGGCTACCAATATGTTCCTTAATTCGTTGCAAAATTGTGTATAAACCCTAAAGTATTCATTAATATAAATGTAGTCCAGTAAAAAAAAACAGCGATATCAAAGATGTAGCTTTTATATTTCAATCATAGTGACCGCCTTTTTGCACTTGGTTGATATATGATTCTTCAAAATATGTTTGTTGTTTGAAATCATAAGTTTAAATTATAGACTCATATGAAGAATAATGAATAATTAGATACTGAGGTTTTTATAAGAGACGGAATGAACTTGCAGCAGTATGTGTATGCCGGGTAAATTAAAATAATTTTGTAATTAACCTAAAAAGCAAAGGAATCAATTAAAAAAAGATTCTTAATATTGAATTTAAATAAAATACATTGTAATATATTTATTCGTTTTCTTCCTATAATGGTATACACTTTACATCATTTAGTATACACAACAGAGAATGATTTATTCTGTTAAATGTTCCCTTAAATAGAAGTAAGTTATTTTCTTTTATAAACTGTACTTACATCCGCTGTCTAACCCTAACGCTTTGTTCTAAAACTGATTGTTGGTTTACGAATTATAACATTTTGTATCGGTAGGTATAAATAACTGAAGTAACTGCGAGTGCAAAGTGATTCTACATACAGAATTCTTTCAAAGGCCTGTTACGGTAGACGCACACTGTACGCACATCACGTCCAGCGTCTAAGCGCGCTTCTTTGTTTATCAAAAGATGTGCACTGTTACGTGAGTTTCATAATAGATTTATCGAAGGTCGTATTCGTTGTTTATTATGTTGAACGCTGTGGCGTGTGTTTGATGTATTCATGAATATTTTTGTTTGTTTTTTTACATTTACAATTTCCTTTGGATTTTTCCACATTGTATTAAATTGTGATTTACAAAGTAGACTTATTTAAATCAAAAATAAATTGTTTAAAATACATATGTAGGTACCTATATTTACATTTTTATATCATTTGATTGTTGGTTACTATACACAATACATACATAAAACAAGGCGTATCCACGCTTTCGCATAATTTTGTTATTATTTATTATAATTAGGGGCCGTTCAAATATTGCGTAAGCAGAATTTTTGTAATGTTTGACCGCGCCCTCCCCTGGTTAGCAAAAGTAAGCAATTTTACCTTACCATCTTACTCCCCCCCCCCCCTCACCCGTGATTACGTAAACATTTATCTAAATCTGTTCTGGTTTAATAAAGAAATATTGTTGACGTAATCACTACCTGGACCCCCAACCCCTTTGTCATCAAAAATAAACAAATCAAGGACCCCTTCCTCATCTCCATCAGTTCTTACGTAATACTTGAATGGCCTCTTACTGCAGTTCCATCTAGTGACGGGTTATGATAAAATATTTTTAATGTTCAAATATTTACGTATACCCAACAATTTTCCTGTCATATGCAGAAGTCGACGTCTTACAACGCCACCTAGTAGTAACTTATAGCAATATTATAGCAGTAGCAACTTTCACTATTAAAAATCACTCAGTTTTGCCAACTTACATGATGATCAGTCAAATGGGGTTGGAATCTATCACTCTTAAATATAATTATTATGGCAAAAACGGCCCAAAGAATTTATCAGGCTCACTAACCATTGTCTAGTATTTGTTCAACATGGGTGTTTTGTGCACAAAAGAGTGCAGATTTTGTGACAGCATGGATGAGACACCAAAACAACTGAAGCCCATACGTACCCGGATGTTAGGATAGCACGTATTGCTCCCGGAAGAGGTACAGACGCTCAGTAACAACCAAAAAAGTCTTTCATATAATAAATCAAAGGGGCGATCACAATAATATAATAATCAACGTGCATTTACTTGTATACGTGTAGTGTGACAGGACAATAGTGTCTGTTTGTTTCGCGACCAATATGTACTAGATGCTGGCATGTACTGTAGGTATATGTCGTGTATCAGCAAAACGAAATATCCAGCTGTCGAAAGCTTTTAAGGCCGTGATTGCAGCAACAACTGGCGATGGATTTGAAATATCTCGGTTATATTGTGACTGCACTTGTAGAGCCTACACTAGTTTGGAGAGCGTGATACTAAAACTCGGAGTGCATAAAATAGACTGTATTATATTTGACTCCATATATGACTTTTATAACCACAAGAGATCTTTCATTTGTTTGTTTGACATATTCAATCTATACATATAATAACTAGCGGGCCCGGCAGACGTTGTCCCACCCTGATTATAAAAAAAATCCTTGACAAATTATATACCAAAAAGTTCATCATGAATCACTTTATCCACTGGTGAAAACCGCTTGAAAATCCGTTCAGTAGTTTTTGAGTTTATCGCGAACAGACAGACAGACAGACGCGGTAGGGGACTTTGTTTTATACTATGTAATGATGATAAGAGTGTAAACCTAAAGTGTACTTTTTAGATCTTTGTGGAAAAAAAGATTGTAGGTGTTTAGAACTAAGTAATAAAATACATTTAAATCATTTGTAGAAATGTTTGTCTGTCTGTCTGTTTGTTTGAACACGCATCATTACTAAAGTGCTGCGTTCACGATATACACCAAGAGAATCATAAAGCATATCCTTGAGTAACATTTAGTCTTAGTTTCATTAAAATCGGTTCACTCTATCAAAAATTATTGTAATTTTAATGACGTCACGACTTAAGTACGAGAGAAATGTAGATAAGTAAATGGACTTAATACATTCGTTTGATTTTATTACCCACTGTTTTTTTACATTAGGTTCCATGCGGACAGAGTCTCGGGTACAACTAGTATATAATAAATTTACATGTTTCAGCCAGTCTGGCAAAGGATGACATTCTCGAGACAGAGCTATATTCACCATCAGGTAGACTAGTGCAGCCTCTTTGTCGTGTTCGTTATGCGTTTAGCGATTTCTCCTTGCCATGGAGAAATGGGGCAAACGGTGTGATAAGCATGCGCAGGAGTGGGGAAGTAAAGGGACAACATTCTTTACATAAAAATTTGGAACCAAAATTAATTTTGTATGTTTTTTACTGTTTACATAAAATATGATGATTAACATAAACAATGCAGACGAAAAATATGAATATTTTGCAGTTTTCATGACGATATAAAATAACCAAATGACGAATGATTCTACGTATATTTATTTATCAGGGTATGTATAAGTACATTAGGATTTAGCTGAGTTAACGGGTCCTGCACAGCGTCAATATCACGCCACCGAGATTACAATGCCTTTGATTGTAGATAATATATGTTTGCTTGTAGAGATATTTGCTTAAACATTTACCGCAATGTGTACACTGTAGATATGTATTTATTTATGTTTACAAAAATTGGTTGTATGAGATAAAATTTAAATATTTCATTTGATATAACTATTTTGTAATAATTATCACGTATGTAATATAGAAATTTATAGAGTTATAAAATGTTACACATAATGATGTAACTATATCAATATACATTCTGTAATATTAATTACCCATATACATTCGTATGACCATACATCTGTACATTCGCCAACAACATACCCTCGTTCAATGCAATCAGAACACTGTTTTTGAAATTATACTCCTTTTGGCGCGTTTGGGAAAAACGATTAGAATAAGTTTTTACGATGCGCGCGCACACCGACACTTGAAACGATACCATGAAGTTGGTTGCTAATTGTGTGTCAAGTTTCCATGAGAATTGATAACTATAGATATTCAAGGCATTTATTCAAACACTAGCTTCTGCCCGCGACTTCGTCCGCGTGGAATAGTTACTTTGGACTAACGCTAACACGCGGTGGAATTTCTCAAAAGGAAAAAAGCCCCGGTTTTGAAACATTCTTCATCGGTGCTCCGCTCCTATTAGTCTTAGCGTGATTATATATAGCCTATAGCCTTCCTCGATAAATGAGCTATCTAACATCTAACATTTTCAAATGGGACCAGTAGTTCCTGAGATTAGCGCGTTCAACCACCTAAATAAACAAACCCTCCAGTTTTATAATAATACTATTCTTCTCTCGTGTTTAGCTCGAGCCGTAATTCAAATAACAATAACTTTTGTTAGAGTAGACCGATTTTAATGTAAACAAAGACTAAGTTACTCTCGAGGGTATGCTTTATGAATTTCTTGTTTTATTGTGAACCCAGTACTTTAGCAGTGATGCGTGTTCATACAAACAGACAACAGACATTTGTAAAAATGATTGAAATGTATTTTATTACTTATTCCTAGACACCTGCAACATTTTTTTTCACGAAAATCGAATAAGTACAGACACGTTAGATTTACATTCTTATTATATGTATAGACTAGCGGTCCCGGCAGACGTTGTCCCGCCCTGATTATAAAAAAATCCTGGACAAATTATATACCAAAACGTTCCTCGTGAATCGCTTTATCCATCCATCCATCATAAAGATCCGTTCAGTAGTTTTTGAGTTTATCGCGAACAGAGAGACAGACAGACGCGGTAGGGGACTTTGTTTTATACTATGTAATGATATGTGGATCTACAATACGTGTTTTATAGTGGAGATAAGATAATATATTCACAGATCAATTTTTTACATTTACTTAGGTCTTGATTAAGGTATTTTGTTTGACTTAAAATACTAGCCATGCCCGCGGCTTCGCACGCATCTTTTTATTTTATTTAGATTAAATATAAATTGTTACATATCATTATGTGTATGAAAACCTTTTTATTTATAATATAATTGCATTCGGTAGTATTATTTATTCATATAACCATACATATATCCACCAAAAACATTTCGCTGCAAATTCAAGTATTTATTAAATTTATTTATGTCGTCGTCAAGGAATTTCGTTTGGCTTTAAATATTATCACTCAGACGCTGAACTAATGGATAGGTATAAAACAAATTTAACTAGAATAAAATGACACTGTTTAACTTACTAATTTACATAGCTATCATAAATATACCATTAATAGAATACGATTCAGCGATCAGGGGATTTGAACTCACGTTAACAGAATAATCACATGACCTCTTTATAATAATTGTCTTTCAAATCCAACCAATATTCGTCTGTCACTCACTTCTCTCTTTTGCTCCCTTATAATATTTATCCGTAAAGTCGAGGGAATAAGGTTTAAAATCCTCTGAAAAGTATAACGGATGAGAGCAAAGCAAGCTTGGTAAACACTAAAGTCTTAGGAAACTAGAACCCGCTAAAAAGATAAAAGACTTCCACTCAGGTGCTGATTGACTACGGGTTATTGTCATTGTACGGTTTGGTGTTTTGTGTGTTTTAATAATTCATATGGTATTTTTCTCGTGAGTCAACGTTGAAATATATTATGGTCGTATTATTTTAGTTTAGCTTTAATATTGAAGAGCTTCCTTCTCTTAAAGATATTTCGTTTTACAATATTGTATAACTTTATGAAATTACGACATTTTTGATGCTTTTTTTGATGGAACATTTTTCCTGCACGCTTGCTTTATTTAGACCTAGTTGATTCCAAACCGCTTCGTTGGGCATTAATAAAGGGAAAATTTAATTAATTTCCAAAAATATAGTCTAAAACTGATCTACGGAAAAAATCTGCATCGAATGGTTATACTCATATTCTGATACGATCAATAATTATCACGTGATTAAGCATCAAAGGGTCTGTATTTTCATTATATTACATTACATTACATTACAGACATATTATACAGTATATTCAGTACAAAAGAAGTATAGATTTATAGTTTGTAACGAAACTAAAGCATTTGACAAGGGCTTTTGTTTGTGGGCATACGGGATTAATATATGTTCTTATCAAATGATGTGATTACGTGATGCAATTTGAAGTTATTTTTGTGTATCTATCATTTTCAGTTAGATATCGTTATTAAGTTAGGTATACGTCAGTAGATTAATAAATAAAGAAGTCCGTAAGTTCTAAAACCGTTAAGTTAAATATAATTCAGTCATACTAGGTGTGCAGTACCTGTGATTTGATTTGGCATGTCGGGGAGACGAGCGAGACGCCCAGCGAAGATAGGCTTGCTTCGGTTTTGTAAAGCGTTATCTCTATCGCCCAGCGCAATGACTGCGGTAGACAAAGATAACGCTATACGAAACCGAACTTAGTCGACTATCTAGGTCTTCCTACCGACGCGCCAAATCAAAAGCCGGATACTATATTACAGTAAGATTTAGTATAACGGCAAATAACATTTATTAAACACTAATTTATGCTCGAAATGTATTGTATTGACATTCGTTTCATAAGAACTACGTCATTTATCTGCTTTAACTGTGTGTTGTTTTTATTTTATTTTATAATTACTCTTTAACCCTTCATAATCCTTTTACCTGTTTTAAGACACCTCGGGCAAATTTTATAATTACTGCTTAGATCATACGAAAAGATAAGTACTATGAAAAATCGATTCCACTGTTTATTAGTTTACGCCAGACAAACAACACGCTCTCCAATTTTATTTGTATGTAATCTGTATAAATTCATAATAATGGTTATGATAATCCTACATAAAAGATAGTAATTAAAACGATAAAACGGTATTATTTTAAACCCTATTACTATTTGAATAAGGTTATTTCTACAACAATAATTAAATTATTTAATTCTCAATTTCTATAGGTACCTCATAAATAATACAACCCGGTGAACGGTAAGTGAGTTATTTTATCCGAATCGAATACACAAAGAACTTCGATCTACAATAAGCAGCCTCCAAACGTTACCTACAGTGCTCTACTACTTACAACTTTGTTTTCCTCCGACAGTCACTCATTGTTATTTGTATTTAAGGTGACCGCTTTCGGCTGGTCTGATAAATCATTTTAAATTGTAAACAACAATTTTGAAGATCTTAAAGACTGAATTTCGTTTGATTAACTACAACGTAGTTTATTTAACGTAACGTATTTTTTTAAATTAACGTATAGGTACGTAGCTAACGTATACATTGTGACATTTTTTTTTTAATAATTAGAATTAATGGTTGCAATATTGACAGCATTAGAATATTGATAGCTAGGTGTGATGAATTACTTGAAGGGTTAATTATGTTTGTTTACATAATTGACCATTGAATTATAATATAAAAATCTACAATATCTTCTTTTTTTTTAAGTTTTCCTCAATTAATAATTATAACTTTTAATTGTTTTGTGCGATGTCATAAAGTCCAGCCTTTCTATTTCTTTTTGATCTGTCTTATGAATGTTTGTATTTTATTTTGTATAATTAATTAAACATTTATTTAATAGGCGGGGTTCCCCTTAAAAAAAAAAAATCAAAACACCGGCCCCCCGGGCAATGAAAAAAACCCCCCGAAAAAAAAAATCAAAAAACGGGGGGAAAACAAAAAAAAAAAAATAATGCAGAATGTTTGTAACAATTTATAATAAATTAGTGGATCCAGAAGACGTTATCTGAAACGCCTTGAAAAAAAAAATCGTGTAATGGGCTCGCAGCACCAACTACCCGTTCAGAATCTGAATCTAAACTAAAGACACGCACTAAAACACACATGTTATCAAAATCGGTCCAACCGTTTAGAAAGAGTTCAGTAACAAACACACGTACAGAAAAATTATATATACTAAAAAGATAAATATGTAATTAAAAGTAATAGGGCCAACATATAACAGTCTTTAAAATGTTAAATGCTCGTAATCACATTAATTCTTCATTTTTAAAAAGTTTATTGCTTACCGGGTAGCGTTTCAAAGCTTCTGAAATTAAGAAAAATTAACCTTCCGCAAGGTAATAATGCTTAAACGGCCTCTAACGACCACGTACAAAATTATGGGAAGCCGTGACATTTTTTCTTACATTCCGGAGGTAGCGAGAAGCCAGCGTGATTTATATAATGAATAAAAATGCTTCCTAGGACCGGCTGCCGGCCATTTTGCACTGATACTGCAATTAACCAATTCGAGGGCTTGTACAAATTGCAAAATTGATATATTGATGTCTTTATAATACTGTAGCGATTTAATAAAGAAACAGTCATATTAAACTATCTATTTCTATAGTACCTATATACTCGTAGATCAAAGACATACTTAGCTGATCATTAGTCAATATTTACCGCAAAATAATCTGTCAAGTCATCGTACGTAAAAGAGAAACAATTAAAGCTTGTTATTAGGTATCGCAATTTTCCCTGTATCTAGATTTATCGTGGTATACGTTAGACACATACGTTACACATTCCTCAGTTCACATAGAAATTAAAAACATTATGAAAAGCGAACGAGCGAGCCGCTTTCAATTATATCGAATCGAGATAACATCCCTGTATACAAGAAATTAACGATCGCGCCGTAGCGATCTGTGAATTACAAGTGTAAATAATCCAGAGGACGCCCAACCACCACCGTGGGCTGGGCTTGGCTAAAAAAAAAGAAACTCGTTAAAATAGCGGCTTAAAAAAGAAAAGCGCTGAAACGGGAAGGCTCGGGTGGTATCGGTTTTTCTTGATGCGGGCGGTTCGCTGGGCGGGGCCCGAGCGGCAGTAGCGCGCCGTCGGCCGGCTCGGGTGAACGTGTCGTTGATTTATCGCCCGTCGCTCCCGCACCGCGCACATGTAGAGTGAATTTTCGGCATGTTGATGTAGTCGTGATTAGGAACAAAAATGGACTTTCAGAGTGCTATGGAGACGTTCGCAGAGGCTTGGGCAGCGGCCAATACTGTCAAATCGGAGACGCCTAGCGATCTTTCACAGGTCAGCGTTTTTTTTTTAATATTTTGTTGATTTTCATTGTTTTTTTTATATTCAAAACTTTTGACGATTTCCTAATTATTGCAATACTCTGGCTCAAACTGAAATCGAGCTTTTTAAATCTGTCACAATTTGATGCCTAATTAAGTGTTCTCACCATACCGGTTAGTTTCACGACAACTCATTTCTGAGAATAAGTCCTTGCAAAAATAAATTATGAATTAAGTCGTTTTTTCTGAAGACCGTTCGTTGTGCGGCGTTAACTCGAGCAATTTATTTTTCCAAAACAGATTCGTAATTTTGAAATACTTTCATCATTATATTTAGTGCGTCATCTGTAATGTTGTAACTGGTTATTATAAGGTATAGGGAGATAGAAATAATACCTGTAGAATTTAATTATTGTTCAAAAGATAAAGGACTAGAGTATCATATCCTGCACTTATTTATGTATTCTTAATTGTAACTAGTACACAATAAGCTTTATCTTGATAATAACGATTTCCATTTACATGTAACATGTAAGCTACATACATTATTGTAACAACAGACGTCTGTCGCTGTTTTCAGCAAGGTCACCTGTCTGTACCTATATTATTAAAAAGTCATACAGTTTGTTTTGTTACATACTCAAGTAGTAAATAGCTCTTGAAATAGATTGCAGTAACAAATAATAAAGAGAGAAATAAATCTTTCGGTATTCTGCTTTAATCTCGTATCCGACAACAAGATAATATTTTATAATGAACTAGCGGGCCCGGCAGACGTTGTCCCGCCCTGATTATAAAAAAATCCTGGACAAATTATATACCAAAACGTTCCTCGTGAATCACTTTATCCATTGGTGAAAACCGCATAAAGATCCGTTCAGTAGTTTTTGATTTTATCGCGAACAGACAGACAGACAGACGAGGTAGGGGACTTTGTTTTATACTATGTAATGATACATATTCATGTAATGTTAAAGTTTCAACAATACTTAAATTGCATTATTATGTTATGTTTATAATTGACAGCACCGTGTTGCAATATATTATAACATTATTGATAACTATAGCCTATATTTCATTAAACTCATTTACTCACATGTTTAATGAACAAATTTAATTGTCCTTCATAATACGCTTTTAATATAATATCCATAAATTATTTATTTCACATTTAAAACAAATAAATAATAAACAGCTAAAAATTAGACATTTAATTGAAATTATAAAAATTGACGTAATATAAATAAAAAAATAGGTAGAATAATAACCTGGCGATGCTTAAAGTAGCGTTATATCAGCTCAGACAAGTTTATAATTTGTATAAACTTCTACCTAGTTGGCTAACGGTCGAAATGTAAATTTCCAATACGTAAAAAATGTCAAATCAATTTAAGTTTCATGTTATAGATATATAGTAATTTCTTATACAAACTTTTATACAGGGGTGGATTGGAAGTTACAGAATTATACTGAAATATGTGCTATGGTTACCGTACATTCTTGGTTTTTTTTCTAAATAATAATTTTAAAACGTTTCTTTATTTTTTCTAATTAGTACGGCTAAGGTAGATTTTAAAACTTCAGCAGGTTTAAAATCTATCTCTCTTTTCTGAAACAACGTTGCCACCTTAGTCAAAATGAGACAAAAAAAAACAATAGCTTTATATATTATACTTTTAATTATAAATATTATTTTTATATTTAGTAAATGCACCAGTATTTGTACCTAATAATTACCCAGAGGGAAGTGTTAACTCAGAATCAGTTGGTAGTACGTTGTTTTTCACTCTGATTTTATTACGCTGTCTAAAGTAGTCTAAATACTTGCACCGTCAAGTTATATTGTTACAATTGCACTTTGAGGCACACAACTATCTATGTTATTGCGATTCAGTGATTAATTCATAAATCGGTCGCCAGTTTCGAACATTTAGTCACGTAATCAAATACAAAACGTTGGATATTTCTAAACGACCGCAACATTAACGTATATTATCTTGTAATATATTTCATTATCTTGCAATCTGCGTGCACATAATATTACTATTCTTATTATCAAATTAACTACATATTTGTCGTCGACTTGTTTTTCTGCGGTTAGTTTTACGCGAAATAGATTTGATTTTATACAATACATTAAATTTGGAATCTGGTTTTACCATTAATATAGTTTATAAAGCCGCTGTTCGTTATATTATGATAAACTAATGGGCAAATTTTGTTGTAAAATCAACGGGTGGTTATTGTGACTGGTTTATGAAGATACATTATATATAATAAATAATAACTGTACAATCGATTTTATCATACGTAACTCGATATCTATAGGATTAGTTGATTAAAATTTTGTCTAGACTGTATCATAATATTATGGCTAATTAATTAGCCTCTATATTAACGCTATTTTTCTGAGACTGTATAATATAATTTATGAGCTATCATAAGCTTTTAACCTAGGCAGATTTTATTAGCGTTTTATTACAGTATCGTCGACCGGTTCTGTATATTTTTTTTAATTTTAAAAAGGTTGTTATCGTAATTTATCTGCTACATTTTATTCATGCATATTCCATCATAACATTATACCTACAATGTCTTCATCTTCTTATCCTTATCCCATGTATGTAAGGTCGGTGCAGTATGTTTCCCTAATCCAATCTTCTCTATTAACTATCTATCTATCTACTCTTTGGTTTTCCTTTACAACAAACTTAACACTCTTTAGGTGATAGAGCCACGCTAAAACTATTATTGGTTTCAGCATAAATGGTTCGGCTTGACCGGGGTATTACCACCCTCTCACAGAAAACCGATGTGAAGTAACAGTGCTTGCATTGTTGCATTTCGTTCGGTCAGTGAGAGCGCCGGATACCCACTTCCCCTCCTCCACTCCCTCTTCCCCCAAACACAGGCTGGCAACGCATTTGTGACTCCCCTGGTATTGCAAGTGTCTATGGACGGCGGTGATTACTTAACATCAGGTGACCCACCTGTTCGTTTGGCTCCTAAAATATACAAAAAAAAACTCTTTTGGCTATATGACTTGTCACTTCTCATCACGTGCTCACACCACGTAAACGTATTACTGCTCTACTTCCCTATTACTGGTGCTATTCAGATACATTTTTTTATACTCTTATTTTATAAACTTATCCATTATATTTATATCTTATATACTGCTATATATAATTCTTTCTTTCTTTGACCTGTCTTCAGAAATTCATATTCATATTGCTTAAGTAATTAAATGTATCCAATTAGTTGGATTTATTGTATTTCTTACAAAATAATAATGGTGTATATTGGCAGAAACCAGTTAAAGAAAAAATAAATACTAGTTAAACACCTGACGATTTAATCCAAAAACTACAGCGATTGCTGATCACAGAACAGTCCTGTAATCAGCGGCCTCCTGCAGTAACTCTTCTTGCCTCGTTAGAACGGGCCAATATCATAAGAAGGAGGGAATATGGGAGCTTATTTGTTCGTAATATAGACCGTATACTTAGTTTTTTTTTAATATAGATACTTAATATAATATATTTCTGAATCCTGACCATTTCACCGTTCGTTCAAAATTCTAAAGATAAACAAAATAAACTTACTTTGACAACGTTTTAATAGAATTTATTCATCGATCGCTAATGTACAAAAAATTTGATCTGAAATCTGCCACTTTTTACTCTGGCTACCCTGAAAGATGTAGAATGAAATAAAATTATTGATTTATACTCACTTGTTACAGAACTACTACGGCAACACGAAACAGGTACGTGATTTTTTATTACTAGATGATACTCGTGACTTTGTCTGCGTCATTTTTTACCTGGACATTTTATGTATAGCATAACACATAAGTACCGCATTGCTTACTACACCTTTGGATGGCAAGAAAACACACATCGCTAATCGCGTACGCTTAGGTAATATATAAATCGTTGTTTTTAATAAATAAAACCGTCTGAGAAAAAAAAAGTTGAGGCAGTCATAAGGACTGACGACAGAAGTGAAAACTCAAAATAATGGAATAACTGTGTTCTCTTTTAAATTCATTATAGTGTGAATGGCAGTATTGTTTTCAGAAATTGTTTATTGAAATTATTAACATTAGTGTGGTTTTCATATTTATTGGTATCTGGAACAATAATTATATACATTTTTATAATGTCTATTAATCAATCAAACGTATGATAAGCTGCAAAATATCAATATTACATGTACACAGGCCCCTATACTCCGCGTCGCTTGTTTGACGCAAGACGCGCAAGTGCAATACGGCCGGTCATGCTTACTAGTATGTCTTGACGCGAAATTATAAATTTATCTCCCGCCAGAAAACGCGCCTAAAGTAGTTTGCATTTCAAAAAACAAATTAGATCAAACTCAATCCAATAGTTTTAGTTTCTATTCAATACACACACACAACAGCAGATTTACGGTAACATTTACATAATTTTATTTATATAGATTTAGGAACAATTAAATAAATATATAAAAAAAAACGTTTCGATTACTTTTTCATTTCGAACACGTAATATCCGTAGTCATAAAGCGTGTCTATGATAATCGATCAAATGTAACTGGAATTCGACTTTTACCGATTAAAACGATAGCGGTGTTTATAAATATAGGTTCGGTGAGCTAATCCATTATCGCGGATTATTGTTCGTAGCGATAACTCTTATTGTATTACCTACGTGTTGTTGTTATCGCTATAGCGGGCTCTGTACGGGTAAATAGCGATAAACACTCGCACTGATTGATTTTTAAATCCAATTTCGTTCCGACATTTGACTATAGATTTAAATATAATTAGAAATTAATACAAAAGTATCATGCTATTTAATAGGTTCCTCGATTGCAGAACTCGCGACTTTTTCAGACGCAAATGAGATGTGTTACAGCCCGTCTGAGTTATTAAGCGTGCTTACGTTCTCTTTACCTTGTTAAGTCGCTATATTCATATTGTCTGTTATGATACTTGTATCCATTTGAGTTCTGAACGTGAACCGATTCCGTACACCGTTACTGATTGTCGGTGATGACTTAGGCGTTTCGAAACCGATATAAAAAAGTGTATAAGCACAATTACGTCTCTAGATGGCTACATAGAAAGTGGGCGCGTGCCACGGCGATCACAAAAACTGCTGAGAGGTTTTAGAAGATAAATAATCCGTGCAATTAGACACGTACGGTGTGTCAGGTGAAATATTCCGTGGTTCAATTTGCGTTCGGGGACAACACAATACTTGGATATAAACCTAATTAAGGTGCCACGCGCCGCCGTTCTCTTTTTTCTTGTTCTTGTTACAAAACGCCCAACTATGCAAGTAGATTATTTCCATGAGGACTTTTTGTCGGGGAAAAATGGTGTGTAATAATTTCGTTTGTCGACTTCCATAACGCATTATGAACCGTTTTGAACATTCGTTGTTGGTAAGTTCCGTGAAATTAATTCCACATAATCAAAGTGTGTTAAGACTTTTAATTTTACTATTAAAGGCTTGATTGGTATTCTTTTTTTTTTAACTCGTAAAATGATAAGTGCTCGTAAACGCGGCACGCGCTGCTCCCGCTTCGTTTGCACCGCGTTCGGTAATAGGCTCCAACTCGTGGATAAAGCGGCGACACCGTTACCTTTCTCAAATCACGTACACTATTGTAATATCCAATCGCTCAGAAATGAGATTGCGGCTAACAAGTTATTTACATTGACGTTTTAATATCGACACTGTATGAAAAAACTATTTAAAAAGGTAATTATAATGTGGTGTCTGTAATAGCCACCGTACGCGCCGGCACGCTGTGCCGCGCCGAGGTCTTTGTGACGCAGCTAAGCTACGAGATTAATTTTGCCGGCACAATGGACCAGTTTACACTCAATAATACATGTCTTAATAAGTATCTGTTGCGATATTTGTTTGTCAATTCTAAATTTGAAAGTGAGTGCAAGCGAGACTCGAGCCTCCCGGGCACGGGGTTGCTTAGATACGATCTTTATTATGGCTCGTTCGGGTTTTATTTTGGAGAAAAAAATGATTAATATAAGGGATCGGTGCGGACGGATAAGTAGTCGAGATTGACGGAATGAGTGAGGTCTGTGACCGGGCGAGGGGCAAGTGACGCGGGGAGCGCCGCTGCTGCGAAAAGCCGCGAGGCCGCATTACTCCGCCGCAGCCAAAAACTAACCATAAATTACTGGCTACTTGCTGGACCGCTGACGACGACACGCGCGCCGCTTTTTTACTGCCCCCGATCCTGTTACAACATAAACTTCTCACGGACGTAAGATCATTATAGGAATATCTTTAAAATTTGCTTGCAAAGTAATGACGTTAAAATTTTTTTTTGGTATTTCATGAGAAAATTACGCTTCGAATTATCTTTATCTGGATTAAGGAAAACTTGTGATTAATATCGGTTTGTTTATAATTTTTAATTGTATACTATATTCCCTTTTATACATTTTATTGTTATAAAAGTTATAATAATGAGCCAATATAGACGACGGAACAAGCGAGAACAGTCGAGGAATTTCGGTAGCCCTTTGGTTTGCAGAGAAGAAAACGTTTATTGAATTACTTTTTTTACTATTTCATAAGTATACCATAGTTATAGATTAAAAAATAGAGTGGAGTGTACAATAAATCTCAGTTCCCAAGAAATTCAAAGTGATTACTTACGCTTCTCTTTTACAGGGTATGCAAGATGTTGTAATGATTTAATACCTGGCCCATGGAGTTATAATTAGGGATACATTATATCAAAAACAATTTAAAAAATATGTTCTACTAAATACGTAAAATTCACTGAACTAAAGTCAGACACTTTCGTTTCATCAAGAATTCAAATGTTTTGAGGCTTAAAAAAGAAAATAGACCATAGTTAGAAAAGAGTATATTTTGAAAATGTTACCTACCTTAGCCAGCTGTGAATTTAAAACGTAGAAACAAAGTGTACGCGGGAACCGTTCTAATATCCTAACTAATGTTATAAATGCGAAAGTGACAGTGCAGTTACACTACTACGCCTTGACTGATCAACCGACTATCATAAAATTATGCATACACATTGTCACGGGTCTAGGGACATATGTTACCTTTCTTCAAGAAAGAATATAGTTAATTAATGCGAACGATTCTCCATGTTAAAGCTAGTACTTTTATAAATACGCCGCTGAGGGCTCTCGTTATATCGAATTAATTGAACAATAGTGTCCAAATAGCCGGCGCTAATGCATTTCCCGAGGTCCTAGTAAAACGATGCCATGCTTTGACAAGAAGTAATCGTCCGGTAACTCAGTGGATTCACCATTAAGCATACACAACATTTAGAATATTTATACATACGTAACTCGGACAAAATGCACCTTGATTCATGGGAAGGCGACGTTCATTGTTTATCTCTTCCCCCCTCATTATGCAGATTCAGGCGAAAAAGGAATAAACTTAATAATAAGCGTTCAGGCATATGCGTTATCGAACGCACTTGTTTCTGGTAATCTGCGCAAGCGCATGGCCGTGTAATTACAGTTTGGCTGAGGGCTACCAATGCTTCAATTCCCGTTATCCGTACTCAGTTCGATTTTTACACGTGGTATGCCATAATTTGAATTTGTTTAGAAATAAATACTTATAAATATTTAATTAGCTAGCTAGCTATAAGCTATAAGCCACCGACGCTTTAAATCTTGCTCAAAAACTAAAATGGAAGTGGGCAGGCCATGTGGCAAGATTGAAAGAGGAGCGATGGACCAAGCGGGTGACACGGTGGAAAGGTCCAATTGGAAAACGGAACAGAGGGAGACCGCTTACGAGATGGATGGATGATATAATAAAAACGGCTGGCCGGAGATGGATGGAAACTGAACAGGATAGAGAATAGTGGGCGTCTTTGGAGGAGGCCTTCACCCACAGAGGGGCTCTTGCTTAATAAGAATTATAAAGAATTAAGTTTAAGTTTCTAGATTTCTTTATGTAAATTTTGCAAGAAATAAAAGGCTTTTTATTTTATTTTATTTATAAATATTTAATTTCATGTTAAGAACAGGACGGAAACACTTTAATAGACACCCGTTTACCATATATGGGATCAATTATAGTTATTGAAAATAATGGTAAACGTATCATTTATTAAAGAGACCACCAGTTATGACCCTATACAGAACTAAGTTTTGTATGGCAAACGTTGTTAATTCTTTGTCTAGATGTCGTATATACGGCAGTTGTTTTATAACCAAACTAGCTTTGGTTCGCTGTTAATGTTTTTTTTTTTAATATAGCTTTGAACTGTCCCTTGTGCCCAGCACTTTTTCTGGTTGAAAGGTACCGTAAGCGTATATGCAAATTGTCATGATGATCGGTTGACTAGTGAATGCTTTTAAGGGTGACAAATGAACAGTCTTATAAAATAGACTGGATTTCAAACTGTGTTAATAACAAAGATTGTAAAAGTGATATCAACAGTATGAACTCGACACACTTTCATGCAATGAAAAACCACAACAAGATAAAGTTGTTACGAAAAACTGGTAACCCTAGTCAACAGGTCGACTGCTCTCGCGCACGAATCGCCGGACAGCCAAAATTCAATTTTTTAATTCCGTTTCGCAACCCGTTCAATACTGCACTATCGAAACCTATTATAATACCTTAATATCCATTACTTAATCCATTGAAAACGAAAGGTGTGTTGCTATTGATTATTTACTTTTAGTAATTGAAATGACACGGTGCATTACAACAACAATAGAATCTGTTTAGTTTGTTGCATGATTAATAAATATTATAACCTAAATCTTTTATGTGTAATAGTGTTTTAAGTTCCGGTAACGTGTTGACTAAATCCGTAAATGAAGCAAACATTGTTGAAATGACAGTCGCTACGAGTTATATAGTACGATGAACGAATTACATAACTCTACTTTGATTATTAGAACTTTCGGTTTTCATAGTAATCAACTAAAGTTAAATTGAATTACTAAATTAGTTATCTATATATAAATAGGCAGTGGGGAAACGATTAAGAACATCTCGCTCCTCTGTTTCTCAGCCGATTTTCATCATTCTTTTTTATGTTATAGCTATTGGCGAGTTAGTGTCCACAATTGGAATTAGATTTGTCAAAAATTGTAAAAAAAATCTTGATAGTCGAAATTCAACCGTTGGACGACTACTCGTTTATATAAAAATGCGTGTTCGCATATATGTATACTAGTTTCTGCCCGTAACTTCGTCCGAGTGGAACAGTTATTTTAGGCTAACGCTAAGACTTCGTTTACGTAGAAGGTGAAAATATTTTTAAACAATACATACGTTAACCCCGATTTTGAAACATTCTTCATTGCTGCTCTGCTCCTGGTCTTAGCGTGGTGATATATAGCCTATAATAACCGGCGATAAATATATCTAACGCTGAAAGAATTTCTCAAATCGGACCAGTAGTTCTCGGTATTAGCGCGTTCAAGCGAACACACTCTTCAGCTTTATACTATTGGTATAGAAGTTTTGATATCCAAGATTGATAACCATCTTATTGATGTTTCCTGGAGAAGGGATTTAATATATCCCTTTGTCTGTGACTCACCGCTAGGTGGCGCTGGGCTATATTTTATTCTACTAAAAAATTAAATCCATTATGACTTTATAAAGGTTTTCATTAACATTAAAAGGGAAAAATGAATTAATCTTATTAATCTAACCAAGAGTGATGACCAATATCTCGTTCAATAGGCATTACGATACAAAGTGGTATATGTATATTTTTGTAAAAAGTGACAAAAAAAATGATAATGACCTCCAGATATCAGTATTTTTATCATTTTTTTTGTCACTTTTTACAAAAATATACATATACAAATATACACTATTCTTAATACAAATTTATTAAATTTTATTTTCTGTTTTTTAGTTGGATTTTTTATGAAAGCGTGTTTTTTTAGTTTTTTTAAACTATTATTTATTTTTCATTTTTTAGTTAATTTTTAAAAATTTTTTTTTAGTTAAATTTTTTTAACTTTTTTTTTTCGGATTATTGCATTGTCATCGACCTTTGACAGGTGTGTAAAGTTTGAATTAAATCTGATCGTTCAATGTAGGACAAAATCGAGCTCAAAAGGGTCGGTTACAAACAAACATACATACAAACATACAGGTGAAGCTAATAAAAGCGTGATAAAAAGAAATTACACGCTACAAACAAAAATATTATGACCCAATTGTAATTCAAGTGTTTCTATAAATTAGTTAGTATTCTTGAAGCTATAGTTAAAATATGTCGTGAGACCTCTAGATAACAGACTTTACCTAGTTATATGTTACTGAATGAACTCGATTTGATATTATTAATATCCACAAGGATATTTTGATGTAAGACACACAAAGGGGTGTACGGCTGTCGCTGAGTGTGTGGTCTCCTAATAAGGATAATCTGAACACCTGAGGGGTGCAATTAATAATGGACTGAGCTCCAATCTCGTGGGATGTATGTACACTATGTCACAGGAGTATAAGAGTTAAGTGTTCCGATCGACGTCGATTTAAATATCTTTGTAAATACGAAAGAACATCTGTAATATGGAAGTTACTTAAAGACAAAACGAAACAAATTATATTAGATATATTACATGAAAAGTTTACACAAAACTAACATCGCAATACATTCTTTTATTTAAGTAGAATATACAAGAAGTTTCCAGACTATAAAGCAAATATAAAAGTGGGTAGGGTATATGAAATCTCTTTTTACCTTGGTTCAAATCAAGAATGATATCTCTCGGTTAAAGTGTGAAGATGATTAGAAAATGTATTTAGATAAAAAAGTCCAAACTAATTTAAGTCTTTATTACCACGAAAGGAGTGATTGTTCGCCTCATATGTGATACAACGAACCCGTCAGCCTGATACTGTTCGCTTACAGACAAAGTAATATAATATCATTGCCTTTTCATTATTTTGAATACTCTATTCACAGGTTAATTCTACATTCGAGATTACACATAATTCCACACTAGTAAACGCCTCTGTCTACATACGTTTTCATTACAATATAATAATACTCAATAACAATAAAGTCTGCCTTATAATCATTTCTGAATTAACATATATACAAACTTTGTAACTTATAATAATAACATAGATATTAGTTCTGATGTGAATACTCACATATATTTTACATGTAAATCTTAGTGTAGACTTTAAGTATTTCGTGTCATTTAATAAAAAGAAATCAAAGTTAATTGTTGCTGAAACAGTAAATTTTGAATATTATAATTTTCTACAATATATATTGTTTCATATGATGAAGTAAAGATGGCTTCAGTGGTAGCTTGTTCGAACATGACGTCAATTACCGTATATTTAAATCCCTGCAGTGAATCGGAGCTTTCGATGAAGGAAAAAATCATAATGAAGCTATAGCGTAATGCAATAACTATAGCATAGGGTTTAAGATCGCCTAGTGTATATACTATCCAAAGGTTGAGAATCTGTCGCTAAGAATCATGTAGGTGTGCTGCGGCAGTTGTACTTTTGAGTTAGTACATCTCTAAGTTTAGCGTGTTTAAAAAACAATAAAAAAAAACACTACTACTAAGCTATTACTAAGGTGTTTTGTGACTTTTTGAAGTTATACTTCTTTAGGCGCGTTATGAAAAAATGATGAGAGTGAAATTTTAAGATGCGCGCGCATCTGTGACACAAAATTAACTGTATGAAGCTGTCTGCAAACCGGCACTCTGAAGTTAGCTATAGTCAACATTTTGTTTCTTTGTATTTCTTTGTATTAAAACTTTCAATGTATTAAACACCTTTTGACGTTATACTTCTTTAGGCGCGTTATGAAAAAATGATGAGAGTGAAATTTTAAGACGCGCGCGCATCTGTGACACAAAATTAACAGTATGAAACTGTCTGCTTAACCGCTCATTAAGTCTCGAAAAAAAAGCTACCAACAAAATAGAAATTGAACCTCGATATTAGTCGCGCATGTTGGTACGCTCGTCGTTTTTTTTTTTTCTACAAACGTAGATTAAGGCGAAAGATAAAATTTTTGAACAGATTGTTATCTTGTTACGCCAAAGAAGTATAACTTCTAACGCGTGTACATAAGTACACACACACTTTTTAATTGTGTCGACTTATAATAATATGAATATAGAATAAGAGGTTATTCATTGTTTTTATTTACCGAGCTAATTAAAAAATATCAGATTAAAAATACGTAAAAACGCATTAAAACAGTGCGAACGTAAGAAATCAGGGATAGGTATGTAAAAGTGCGGGGAAAGGCGGCGGGGTGTCAGTGGCGGATCAAGTCGAAAAACAGCCAAAAACTGGCCCCGCGCCTTAGCCTTGAATGGTTTAGCCCTCTGGACACGAGCAAATAGCTGACGTGGCCCGCGGGCAGCCGCGCCTTGCATACACAATGTACCCGCAATGGGACAGAAGATCAACGAAGTCGCACCTACCGATACAAATTTTATTCTATGACAAATTCAAACAATACAGTAGCATTTTCAGCAAGCATGTTTGTGCAATTTTAAAGTGATTATGTACTCTTATTAATTCCTGACTAGCTGACACTAGGGAATTCGTTCTCTTGAAAATGTTTATGTTGCTTTGTAGGAATTATATATTTTATCTAAACTAAATGTGGGCTGTATTTTATTTTATAATTGTTATTTTATCATTATTACTTGACTCCTAGATACTTTTCTAAGTGAACTATAAAATCTGTTACCATTACTTATTAACTGCTATGGAAAAGATGTGTTTTGTGAAATTTTGTTTATCGGCTAGTGAAGTCTCGTAACAATCGGTTCTGCAATTTCAAAGCAACAACATTCACTTTATTGATATGCAAAAAAGATTCCAACGTTTCAATAATTATTGTATATAATTAAATAACATTGATTAGTTTTGAGGTAAAAAGATTTCTATTCTTCATTAAAATGCACAAGTTAGGGATTAGCACGATATAATATTTTAAAATCAAACTATAAATATTAAATGAAAGTGCAACGGTATAAATTTACAGCAAAGTTCCAGTAATAGTAAATATTTCAAACTATATCTTTAATTAATTTGATTTAATACCCTCGGAATTAAATCGCAACACTAGCGTGACATTTTTGGTGAGTTAAGTGTGTGCCTTAGATATGAAATAATATTCTTAAGTGTTGTTAAGAAAATTTCTTACTAATTATCTACACGTAACATTAAATACCTGCTTACAACATGGTATAGGTATTACAAATAAGTAGTTTCTATACAACACTAAGTGACAGTAAAAGAGATTTTAATTATATACAACCGGCTTTATAATTACAAAGAAATAATTGACTATGTAATTAAGAATTTGTTTAACAAACAAAATAATTCATGACGATGAGTATTAAAGTCAAAGTCACGGTGGATTAGTTAAGAATGAGTCTGCAAATAAATATTAAAACAACTCATCTCTACGCATGCCTGTAGGCGAGCCGGTAATGGAGTATTTGTTTCATTTTTTATTTTTTGCCGGTTCGATTACGCGAACGCGATCTCCTCATCATTCTCGGCGAAATTCGGGAGCATCGTAGCCGGTCAGCCTCCAGATATTAATTATTGATTGACGATAAAGTATGCATAAGTATCGTGTGCACACGGCGTGTATATCAATCGAGATTTTCTTACGAGGATATTTGGATGAATATAGTGCCTCTCATTTCTAAACATAACCGCAGATTTAAGACTTATACTTTTATGAACAAGTGTCTTTTTTTAAAGTCATATTTTGTTTAGTTTACGTTGCACTTAAAATGATTGCGTCTGATTAAATTGAATGAATATTTTAAATTTGGAGTAATAACATTGAATTATAATTAGTTTAAATTAGGTCCACTTTTCAGACTAGTTTCCAGTACCGATTGTACCAGTGTCATTAAAATAGCTACTTTCAAAATGCAACCTTATTAATATTATACTGACAATTGTTCTGAAACGTTCATAATAAATACACTCTAATGTTATGTAACGTGTCATTCTACTATGTTATAAATCCATTTTTTATTTAGAATGTCAGTGACGTCACTCTTCGACTACTAATGAGGTTATAATAGCCTGATTATTATTAAAAGTGGCCGTACCCGTCAGCTGTCGCTGCGCTGGCGCAGCCTGAAGAGCTTGGGCAACCATTCGTAGAACCCTACGTATAATCCGTACCACATACGATTCACTTCAATATACGACTTATAAATGTGCGGACATTTTTTTTATTTAGCTTGAAACGTCAAGTGAAGAAGCTAGTTTTTGACAATGGGATAATCAGAGCTCATATTTTTTCGAGTTGTCTTGGTCAATGGACAATTCTTTTCACACTTAAGTACCTTGAAAGTGTATCATTCTAACGTTAATAATAAATTTGACTACAGTAACCAAAAGATAATGGTTTACGTTTTGTAAATTTTGGAGATAACGTCATTAAGGTTTTAACAGTAATCATATGTGTCTATTTAATCTGTGTTAATGGCTTATATTAATCTGCCTTAAACCACTAATAAAGCGGGAAATGCGCTTAATCTTCATCATCCTTTTAGTATTTCCTTCTTTGTATTATTTTAGATATACGTCATTGCTAATCATAAAGTTATTTTAGATATAATGCTAGAATTAATTAAAGAACGAGTAGAGATAATAACCTCTGCAGTCTGCACATCATGTAAAATTTGTGTTTTTCAATGCATTTGTATTTAAGGAGAAATCTTATCTACTATCTTCAATGTATAAGAAAGAGCTGTTGGTAATATTTTAGTAAAGTAAATTACTGATAATCTACAGTAACGAAAGTTCAACTGCATTGAATAATCTATGTTTATTATTCCAATATTCGTCGGACCTCAATTCTGAGCGTGAAGTTACGTATTGAAACTAAAAAATACAGGTATTAAAAAAAAAGTGTGTGTGTACTTATATACATGCGTTAGAATTTATACTTCTTTGGCGTAACAAGATAAAAATCTTTACAAAATATAATAACTCTATCAATTGGGATATGAATGTATCGTTTCTGGAATAACTCTACAGTGTTTTCCTTTAAATAAGAAATGTATATTCCAGTTGATGATTGAATCAAAATTTCATAGCGGTTTTTAAGCACATGTTCATAATATCACCGGTGGTACCGTCGAGTGGCTGTATTGTGCGCATAAAACAAAGGCCCCGGGAATAGTACCACTCGAGTTTAATTTTCGAGTGTGAGTTAGTGTTTGAATTGGTTTTAATCGTGGGATAAACAATGGGGAGGGTGCAGTGGTGCGCGGCGAAACACCCAATACATGTGTGCGCGGTAGTTCATACCCGCGACAGATCAGCCTAGAGGAAACAATTCCGTTAAAACAGGGGTCATATTTAACCGATGAAGACGCTACTTTGCGATATAACTTACATTGTTTTTAAGTTATTTAGAAAGTAAAAATGACAGAGTAAATTGTGAAGATAATATAAATTGGAAAATAGAAATCGGAAAAGGTACAGATAAATGTTCCTTAATATAGAGAAGATAGATTATATAAACAACTAATGACTTCGACTTCATCAGCGGTAATTGCAACCTAAAATTGAATAAAACATATCCTGTAACATTCCGAGATAATGTAGCTTCCTATTAGTGAAAATATTTTCAGAATCGGATCAATAATTGTTGATATTATCTTCTCGAAACAGATTAATAAATCTTTACCTTTTTATAATATCCAGACAAGAAGTTAAAATAGTGCTGTAAATAATCAATTATTTTTTGATAATTCGCAGAAGATAAAAATGATTACTGGGGGTTATTCGTAGAAGATAAACATATGCCTTGGTGTTTTTAAGATGTACATTATTTTTATGTATCTCATAGGCTTACCAATACAAGCGGCCAGTAATTCCTACTTACAACTAACTTCATTAGCATATATCGATTTTTCACTACTTTATATAAATACTAGCTTCTGCCCGCGACTTCGTCCGCATGGAATAGTTACTTTGGGCTAACGCTTTAACGCAACAGAAGCTCTCAAAAAGAAAAAAAAACATTGATGTTTTTGAAACATTATTCATTGGTGCTCCGCTCCTATTGGTCTGAGCGCGATGATATATAGCCTATAGCCTTCCTCGATAAATGAGCTCTCTAACACTGAAAGACTTTTTCAAATCTAACTGGTAGATCTTGAGATTACCCCCTACAACCTCACAAACTTTACCTCTTTATAATATTAGTATAGATAATATACATTTGTTATATACACAATCCTTCTGGAAAAAATTGTCCAAACGATAGTTAAAACCGTATCAAAATCTGTTGGGTAGTTTGGAAGAACTCAGGGAATACACAGACAGACGTGAAATGTGACTTTATTCTATAATATTTATAGATTATAGGTATGGACAGTCTATCATATAGAAAATAATACAGTATGATAACTGTTGCAAACGGTACATATTACTCTTTGTATGTTCGATTATATCACAAAAAGTATATTCAATATCAAATAAACCATGTAAATTGTATGAGAACGAGTTGTCCTAGGGCAGGGGTGACTGATGCGAAACGCGTGGGCAATCGTTGCGATCGACGACTTCTGCGCAGGGGAATGACGGAAACTAACACACACGCAGACTCGTAATACCTACACTACACCACGCGTACGGGTATGTTGACATTGTATAGAGAGTGTGTAGTAACGCAAGTATATTCTCTTAACATATGATAATAACATATGAATATCGAATTGTCTTATGCTAATTATCAGTTTTTTAGAAATAGTTTGACATACTGGTAAAATATCTTTTCTCTGTATTGTGTTATGTATTATGTTCTAAATAACAAAAATAGATATAATATTGTCATGTCTTTCAAGTGAAAATGAGATATAAGAATAGTAATTTGAGAATCTTTACTTCTGGATCTTGTTATCTTCTCTTCTGTCTATGATCGTCTCTCCTCTTATCTTTGTCTTACGTCTATGGTTATTATATGTATAACAATGGATGTTAGTATATCTGAAATCGATAAACTCGAACGGCGTTAGATAGATCATCGTAAAAGTTTGCTAAGTGTTTCTTCCTGGACAAAATTTATATGTTGTCCATTTTTATAATTTGATTCTAAATGATGCTATAGCGAATTAACTTTTATAGCTTTCAATCGATCGCCATGATTATTAATGGGCATAGATATTTGAATAATGATATTATAACAAATAATTTCAAACACGTGCGGAGTCGCGAACAAGACTAGTATACTATATTGTTCGATAATTTATAGATATATATTAATTTGAATCAATTCATATAAAACCTTCGTATAAGTACCATGAGTATTATAATGTCATACTGTTCTTCTTATACACGGAAAAAATGTAACCAGTTATGTGTGGGTAATATTAGTAATCTATTGTCTATGCAAATAAATATTAATAAGATTACTATGTATGCAACTGGATTTTTTATCTTGTTTTGAGGAAACAAAGAGGTAAAAAAATAGCAAATGGTTTTTATTTTTCAATAATTGCATAATGTTTTTAATGATTTATTCAATTGTTATTATTATGCAGAATAAATTCGATTAGGTAGACATCTGGAAAGGATAATCAACATAAGTTTGCATGCAATTTATAAATATTACTGGTTATATGTTGTATTTAATTAACGCATACGTTTAAAAAGTATTTTTTAATTCAATTGTTTTGATAAAGGAAGTTGCGGATTCAAACGAAACGTAGTAACAATTCTATATGAATGCGATGAAACTATTATTTCTATAGTTATTAATAATGACGTTTTTTCTTTGCACCACCTTCAGAATATGATAGTGCGTAGATACGTCACGTACGGTGAGCACGACGCTATAAATTTTTAAAAACATATCTTCGTTACTAATACAAAAAAATATAATTGTCGGGCGTTGCGTTAGAAATTGCATGCGTTTACTCACGCATCGAAATTAAGTAATTAATTCGCCGCCCATCCCTATCGGCCGACGATCTCCGCGAAACACTCTCATCGAATGTATAACAATCAAAGCTCTGTGAAAACAGTAGCCGCACGAATTATTATAATTTACACGCAGTTGGGAAACTCGTCACAGTCGCGCGACTTGTTTATCGATTTATCGGCGGATGTGTTCCCGATTAGGATCGTCTCTGACCGTTACGTTGAGTAAAATTTTCGCGGAAAAAAAAACTATGGAATACAATTAATATGAATTAATCGCCCTAGTATGGCATACCAGGCATTTGCTTATGCAAATGCGTTTAAACACTAATTATGAAGGAAAATATATATCAATTTAATTGTTTGCATGCGAAGAAAAAATGTTGTGAAGTTATCCGATTAAAGTAAATTGCATGAATAATTAAATTTGTTAACACGCGGTAGAAATTATATTATTCTGTGATATTGTTTCATCGGGTATATGTAATATTTTTATTCTTTGAGAACTGAATTAAAATCCGTAATCTAAATTGATGCATTTCTTGGGAACAATTCTTACTCCGTTACGCATTATAAGTCCCTTGTTTGTCCAAGTCTACGGCTTTTAAAAGCGGCTTAAAATGTGAACTGAGGGCCGGGAAGTAAAGGGTTCTTATGAATGCCAGTTATCGGGAGTTTAATCTTAGCGAGCAAATTTGGATTAATTGAACTTTTTTCTTTTTAATACCATTCGCTTTTATACTCGTCCGTAATTCGGTTTACGTGTCACTTAAGGATATACATAGAGCTGATTACTGCCCGGAACAACTATATTTATTCTCGTATTTGATTTAACGAAGCATAATAAACTAGTTTTTTTATGAAGTATTTGACCCGTTATTTTATTAATTAAAATGTGAATATATTTTATAATTTCTAAAAATATTACTGATAATTTTTATAGGCTATTAATTTTGAAACAACATAAATTTTATTTATAAAAGTGTTATGAAAATTGGTTGATAATTTTTTTTTTCTTCACGTTAATTTTGACTTATACGTATATTGACGTGAATATTATAAAGAACGGTTATTTTTCTTAAAATAATTATAAATAATTGTATTAATGTCTTATTATATTTTATTTATCACTGTTACGCTACTTCTTGGTAGAGAAATAAGATAAGTTATTTACCACGTCACATTAATACGTTAAAAACTTAAAAATTCGGTGTTTTATTGAAATTAGTAAGCTTTATTAAGATTAATAAGTTTAATAAAGATTATCAATAAATAATTAATTAAATGAAAGTTAAAAGATGCATAGAAAATATTGAAGCGCTCGGATTTATACAAGAAAATAATCAACACGCCTTAATCTTAAAGGCATCAAATCGAGATCAATAGAACCAGTTGATCATGTTTTGTTTATGAACATACCTTTTATTTAGTTGTTAAGACAAACGATACGGGAAAAGGTTCAGTGAGCGTTTTTTTCCCTGAAAATTAACAATTATTCGTGTCTTGTTTGACATGAGATATCTTGAAATAATAATAAATTTGTTCATTAGGACTAGTCATTTCAAAGTACTCTAAATTGTTCTTTGAAAAATCCTCTACCTAACAATGAAAGTCTCGTCAAAATCAAGCCTTTCGACGATTAAGTTAACCTTACAAGCTTATAAAACTGCTTGTTAAATAAACAATTAGATAAATAAACAGAACAAGTAACCGACTCAAAATCTTAACAATCGTTTTTGTTTTGGTAACGCAGGAGAGCTAAAAAAATTATCACAAAGTCACTGATAGACACATTTTGTTTCTTTATCTATTTAATTTTATTGATTATTTATTAAACCATCAAAATTGAAAAGATTTCACGAAATTAATACTTCAATGACAATTTTTTTTTTAAATTTATTTGCAAATAAATTGTAGTATTCTATTGATAACATATATTTGATATAATTAAATAACCATTAATAATTTTAAGAAATACGTAGGGATCGAAATACTTCGCTGAAATAGTATAATAATTATTGTATTATGTTAATGTATCCGTTTATTAGTTACATTATAATGGATAGTATGTTCTTAAGATATACAATTTAAAAAGAATAAATATTTAACAGAAAGAAAAGTTATTGAATAAGACCGGCTTTTATTAAAGGAAGAAGTAGTCTACTTTTCCAATTATTGTAAGTATTGAAGTTATACATCTTTTGGCGCGTTAGGGAAAAATGATGAGAGTAAATTATACGATACGCGCGCACACTTTCACGAAAAACCGACACCCTGAAGTTAGCTATAGTCAACATTTTGTTTCTTTGTATTTGTTGTTTGTATTTCTTTGTATTAAAACTTTCAATGTATTAAATACTTTTTTTCAATTGTTAGTGTCGTTTTTTCTACAAACGTAGAATAAGGCGAAAGATAAAATTTTTGAAAAGATTTTTATCTTGTTACGTCAAAGAAGTATAACTTTTAACGCGTGTACATAAGTACGTACACATTTTTATTTAAGTTGTTACATTTCAAAATGAATTAAATCCAATTTTAATCGTTCTTATAACATGTTTATTTTTTAATTTTTCCGTTCATAAGGTTTTTTTATGATCTTCATATTGTACACGTAGAACATTTCAAGATTTTGAAAAATAACGTAAAATATTAGGAACGGCTAAAATTGAGTTTATCCTATTTTGAAATGTAACATTTAGCAACTTAATCACTCTATAGAGTTCCAAGTAATAAAAGTGCGTTAGAATTAAGGGGTGAGGGGTGTTCAGGTATATATAACCCGATGTCGGTTAGGGGCTCTCAGGTGTGACGCGGCGGAAGCCCACTATCATTAACCTACCCACATGCAGTGCGTGTTGGGACGCACACGCACCCCCACACATGTAGAAATGTGTGGGCGGTTGTGTGCGTGCCTATACAAAGGGACGAATTGAGAACTTCAAATTTTATTCCATCTCTCAAACATTTTTAAATGTTTAAAATATTTGGTAATAGTTTGTTATGAATTATCGATAATAGTGTCTAAACTAAGAGTAACTACTCCTATTGCTAAAAGATCAATTAAATACAGTGTATAAATATAATTATAATATGATTGCTGAGTTTTGTTATGTAGTTGTTTTTATGTTTTTAATTATGATGAGTATGCATTTGAGTTGAGCATGAGTTTTTATATTTTATTCATAATCTTGTATTACTTGACTCTATATTATGTAATATTGGTGCCATTTAACGTAATATAGTTCACAAGTGAAGTAGATGGATAATAACACCACGGCGAATGAATTTTGAGATACTACAAAAATTTGCTGGAAAGTTCTAATGAGAGTTCTAAGTTCTAAGTTCACCATCTTGTCAGTATATTGATTATATGAGTCCCAAGAATAGATACAATTGTGTATTTTGAACTTTATTTAGATTTAAATATCTATAATTGATATCCATATTATGCTTAAAATATTATAACTTATATTCTTTATGTTATGTGATTATATCTTAATCTGTATACTAAAATATATAAAAAAGACATGTCGCCTTCTCTCTTTTTTTAAGTGTACTAAATTAACCATTTAGTATTTGATTAAATATCATACTGTATCAATTAATAATAATATGTATATATGTTCACGGCTGTCTTTATTAAGATAATAAAATGCAGTTTTTATGTTTTTTTTTTCGACGTAAAATAATAAGGAGTTACAAATTTTTACGTTCATCTTTATTATCTTATATCTAGAATTATGATATTATTCCCATTTTAAATGAAAAATATATCTATTTGTCAGATATTTAAAATAGTTAATTTTACAAAGAGAACATAAAAATAGACCTTGCCGGCGATTTCGTTCTTGTGAAAATGATGTTGTTCATTCAAAGAAGTATGTTTCTTTACTTGGATAGTTTATATTTAATATTTAGTATACAATTTTTATAATTGTAATTTTGTCATTACCTATAACCGGTTTCAAATTGTTTTTACTAAATTTTATGAAAACTGCTTAACCATAAAAGAGAAACTCAAGTTTCTATGTGTTAGTAAAACTCTCGTTAATTCAATCAGTTGAAACAGTTCGGAGTTCGGATCAGATTAATAATTTACACTCCAGTTTGACAATTAGTCTGTACGTATGTATAAAAATGTGTGAAATTCGACTCTGTACGCATATCCGTGAATACGGCATCGCAGGACGGTGATCGCGTTAGCAGCCGTTGGACATTTTATTTAAAATTATTCGCAACGAATATGTCTGTGTGTTTGTATACAATCTAATAAAATATTACAAATGTTTTTAAAACGAGCAAACAAACTTCGCCCAAAATATAAATAGATTTATATTATCAAATCATTTGCAAACGATACCAGTATTAAAGTAATAGCCCACGGTTCGCGGCTACAATATTCTTTATTACGCGATATCTTAAGATTATACCTGTAAAAAATTACTATAAGGACTTGATTTTCTTACAAAAATAACCTTATTAAAATCATCTTTAAAACTCTAGTTATATCAATGCACCTCATATGCGTGTTTTTTTCTGTTACGTGTAGAATTCTTAGCTTAAAATAAAACAATAATAAATAATTATGGAATTTTTTAGTTATTATTATATACTATCATTATTATATACTAGCTTTTGCTCGTGGATTCGCTCGCATCCATTTAGATTTGATGTATTCTTCGGGAACAGTATCCTTTTTATGGACGAAAGATACCCTATGCCTCTCACAAAGTGTATACTAAATTTCATGAAGATTGGTTTAGCAGTTATGGCGTAAAGGTGTAACAAACAAATAAACTGACTCTCTCATCTATACTAATATTATAAAGTTTGTGAGGTTGTAGGGGGTAATATCTGAAACTACTGGTCAGATTTGAAAAATTATTTCAGTGTTAGATAGCTCATTTATCGAGGAAGGATATAGGCTATATATCATCACGCAAGACGAATAGGAGCGGAGCACCAAAGAAGAATGTTTCAAAATCATACTTTTTTCTTTTGAAAGCTCCCGCTGCCTCCTAGCGTTAGCCCAAAGTAACTATTCCACGCGAACAAAGTCGCGGGCAGAGGCTAGTTTATAATATTAGTAAGGATAAGGATAACTAGGCGTGCCGACGCGTTTCTACGTTTTCTTATTATTTGTTATAAATATTGTATGTTATAAATATTATATGCTGTGTAATAAATAGTTGATTTTTAGCAAAATGAATATTGTCTCAGTATTCTCTGGTATGACTGAACAGTTTTGAGTAGAATAGAGACGCTGGTTGCGACTAAATAGAAGCCTTTCAAAGTGCTATCCGCTTTTCCCTAGGCGCTACGCGGTAATGATAAAATTTCGAGAAGCTATCATAAAGTCGGTAAATGTCTTAAAGAGGTTAACACTGACTGCCACGTTGGTCATATATGACCGGCCATGGCTTCTCTTGTGACGCTACAGTGCGGTGGCCATCAGTGACCGGAGCGCTAGAGCGTTTTACAATTGTAAAAATTCCTCTGTGGTGTCCTAAAAGAAACATATATGACTACGGCGTGGGAGTCAAAGTGTTAAATAGAAAAATCGATATTAAAATAACTAAGACTATTACTATAATGTAAAATTCAAACAAAATTTTACCATCTTGAAAGAATGTTCGGACCAATGTAGAAATAGTAAAAATAACTAATTCGTAATTCCGGAATCGACGTTGAAGGAAAACACCGTGACAAAACCATGGCATGGTACAAGGGATTTTCTAAGCCTGACTAGCTACCATTCTAAACTTGAAAATCTGTCGCCAAACACATATGGGTGTGTTCCTGCACTTGAGAGCCAGCCCTCTATCTAGGTTTAACGTGTCTACTATCTTGGACAACATCGTAATTTATCATGTGGAGAAATTGTGGTCTAACACTAAAATCTATACAGTATGAAAAGTTCAGGCAGTCATAAGGACTGCCTGGAAACTAAAAACAATGAAATAAATGTGTTCTCTTTTGAATTTTCATATTAATTTTAGTGTGAATGAAAATATCTAAATTTTTGAATTTTTTTATTGGAATCATTAACATTAGTGTGGTTTTTATATCTATTAGCACTCGCAGCAATAATTCTATACATTTTTATGAAGTCTATTAATCAATCAAACGTATGATGAGCTGCAGAACATCAATATTACATGTACACACGCGTACACTACGCGTCGCTAGCCTGACGCAAGCCGCAATACGGCCGGTCATGCTTACGTAACATGTCGTGACGCGAAATTATAAATTTAACTCCTGCCAAAAATACCTCTCAACGCGCCTAAAGAAGTTTTCACTTCAGAAGGTCCTTAAGCACATTATGTTAATGGTACGGCGATGCTGTGTAAACTGCTAATAGATATTTAGGATAGATAGAATAGAATAGATTATTGTTCGCTGTAAAGAGAATGTTATGAAGTTATTTATTTAGGTAACACTATTTGTTACAGTTATCAGAGTATTAAAAACTACATTTATTATTGAACATAGTTAGTAAAATGTACGTTTTCTTTCACCACAGTGCACACGAAAAAACTTCAATTTATTATTCTACAAAGAAGAATTCCGTTTTATAATTTTTTTCCAATTATTTGTTGTGAAAATACTTTTTTTGTAGCACGACATATTTTCAGTTACCTAAATACTAGCTGTGGCTCTCGGCTTCATTCTTGTATTATTTTTTATATATTTCTTAAATCATTGTTAACATAAATAAATAAGCTTTGAATTAATTATGTATAATTTTTTGTGTTTAGAGCCGACCACGAGATTAAACTGCGTGGCACGGTGCCTTATTGGCATAGGTATTCACGCTTCGGCTTTTGTCGGTGATTTTCGACACTCATCGGGCGGTAAACCTGTCTTCAGCGCACGATACTTCGTGCCGCGCCACTCGAACCGTCCGTACTAACTTCGTCCTCGTTCAATGTTTTTTGTGACCTCCTCTTTGTATGGTACTTAGTTTCCTTGCTAAGAAGATAGTCTGAGCATAATCTTAGTTAATTATAACCTTTTTCAGTAGATGGGATATTTAATACAAAAGGAAATTTCAAATATGACTGATAGTCAGCGAGGGTTGGGGCATTCAAAGAAACAAAAAATTCTTGACTTTTATAATTCTAATAAAAACTTTTATAATTGAATGCCCCAACCCTCGGGAATTATCAGCTATATTTGAACTATTCTTACTAATACTATAAGTGCGAATGCTTGTTTCTTTTGTTTTGTTTGTTACGCTTTCACGCCGATCACCATGAAATTCTACATATACGAAGTCAGAAGTACTAAAATGGATATAGATCTATCACATAGAAAAAAATGTACTGTTCCTGAGGGATAGGTGAAGTTTACATTAACGTGAGCGAAGCCGCGGTGAAAAACTAGTATTTATACATAAACAAGCAGTGACAGTATAGTTAAGTACAACCTCCTCCCCTGTTTCGCAACTGATTTTCTTTATTTCTTTTTGTTAGTAGATACAGGCGAGATTTAGTGTTGACAATGAAAAAAAATAGACATGACATGACAGCGGCGACCGGCGATGGATAGTTTCTCTTTCGGTGGTCGCCATTGTTTTTGGATTGTACTGTGCTTAACATCAGACATAGTACAGTAATTTTACCGTGCTACAATAAAAAAAATGGGAAAATACATGTATTTTTCCCTTAGTATTGAAACTTGAGAAACTAATGAATTATGGTCGAATTTCTACCGCTGTATGGTTATCAGTATTTGTGAAATTGTGTACCAAGAATTTGTTGATACTGGAGATAATTAAATGGATATCATAGTTAAGTAAGCCATTAAGTAACAAATTAACCAATAAGTATCGTGTGAACGTTAAACAAATTTGGTTGGGCTTTAATTGTTATACTTTTAATTTAAAATGCCTTCAGAAACGAATTAAGCAATATACACATTAAAATTTGGTTAATTTTGTAACCCGATACTTTATTTTGTGTATGTATTGTGAATATATGTATTTTACACTAATTCGTTTTGTATGAAAAGTTTGTAATAGTCGGGTTTATTCAATGTGTCCTGTAAGGGTTTATTCATAAATTACGTCACAGGAACTTCATTATTGTTGCAGTCCGTCCCGTCACTTTTCTTGTCCTTCGTTCATATTTCTGTGCACCGTCCTTCTCTGGTGTAAAGTCACATATATTTTAAATTTAGAACATATACAGTTATAACTGTATACTAAATATTTTCTATCATAAAATCAACAACAAATAGAAAACAATTTACATTTTTAGTACATATCAAGTTTAGAATTTTAATACAGACTTTGTCAATTACTTTGGTCGCTTTGAATAAATCCGTAAGTTTGGGCTTATGCATAATACCGTCAAAAGTATAATATAAAACGAAGTTATAATATAGGAATCTAAAAGTGGCATTTACTTATCCTTACGTTGTCTTGACTTAAAGAAGGAATACATATCTATACTAATATTATAAAGAGGTAAAGTTTGTGACGTTGTGAGTTTGTGGGTTTGTGAGTTTGTGATGTTGTGGCGTTGTAAGGGGTAATCTCAGGAACTACTGGTCCGATTTGAATAATTTTTTCAGTGTTATATAGCTCATTCATCGAGAATGGTTATGGGCTATATATCATCACGCTAAGGCCAGTGGGAGCGGAGCACAGATGAAAAATGTTTCAAAATCGAGATGTTTTTTTTTTTTTGAGAGCTTCTGCTGTGTGTCAGCATTAGCCCAGATAATTATTACTACGCGGATGAAGTCGCGAGCAGGGGCTATAATCTATATAGGTAAAGTTTGTGAGTTTGTGACGTTGTAGGGGGTAATCTCAGAAACTACTAAACCAATTTCTTTTACCAATATAAAGCCACGTTATTTGTGAGTGTCATATGCTATATATCATCACGCTAAGGGCAATATGAGCGGAGCTACAATGAAAAATGTTTTAAAATCGGGGCTTTTTTTCCTTTTGAGAGCTTCCGCTGCGTCTTAGCCCAAAATAACTTATCCACGCGTGCGAAGTCGCGGACAGAAGCTATTAACTAATTATATTATCTATAATGTATACTAATATTATAAAGAGGTAAAGTTTGTGAGGTTGTAGGGGGTAATATCTGGGGAGTCGGAGAAAAATGGTCGAACGAAAACGTTTCTTACGAACGCTGCCTTTATTATGAGATATATATTATTGACTTCTAGAGAAAAGTTGTAGCTTGATAATGCCTATTACCGCCCAACGAAGTGGACACGGGTCGGCTAGTAGGTAATAAGAATGTAAATCTAACGTGTCTGTACTTTTTCGATTTTCGTGAAAAGAAAATGTTGCAGGTGTCTATGAATGAGTAATAAAATGCATTTCAATCATTTTTAGAGATCTCTGACTGTCTGTCTACCTTTCCGTCTGTCTGTTTGTATGAACACGCATCACTGCTAAACTACTGGGTTCACAAAACACTTCACCTCAAGATAATCATAACGAATATACTCGAGTGTAACTTAGTCTTTGTTTCATTAAAATCGCTACACTCTATCAAAAGTTATTGTAATGTGAATGACGGCTCGAGTTAAGTACGAGAGAAATGTAGATAAATAAATGGACTTAATATGTTCAGGTGATTTTATTAGTCACTATTTTTTTACATTAAGTTCCACGCGGACAGAGTCGCGATCACAGCCAGTACATTATATAATACGTATTTATATGTAAATCTGTGTTTTGCGCAGCTATCTTCAAAGCGTTCAGCAAGTTAGGCGCGTTCTGTTATTTAGATCTGTACATATGACGTCATGAAACTTATGACTCGTCCCTTCGCTTGTCACATGATGTCACACTTTGTTGACCGTCTCCCTTCCCTTTGACGTGTGACGCAATTTATGGATGGCCCAAAGAATTGTCTGTAAATTATCCAGTAAAAGTCAGGTGCCAGTCAATTACCCGGTAGATAAGTGTATTCATTTATATACCTAAATATACCTACTAATGCTTGTGCTACAAGAGACGGAGTAAATATATGTAACAAAGGCCAGAATTTAATTTTGATGTAAAATGAAGTGGGACTGTTTACATTACATGTATATTTACTACTGATTTGGGTGTCCCAACTAGATGATGAAATGGATAAGCTTAGACAAACTAATATATCATTTTTCTACGTATGTAAATATCCTTACATATTTTAAAAGCAACGTCTCCCTGTCGTTTATTCGTTACTATCTGAAAATTTCTGAATCGATTTGTATGATTCTTTTTTTAAATAGTAGGTCGCGTAACCGTAACGTTACGTACGGGTAATCGTAACTGTCGTCGGGTTTGAGACCTTTTTATGTTATATTAGTTAACAATATGTAAAATTTAAAAGTTGCAAATAAATGTGTTTTAAGTACTTTCGCTTTCTGTATTGTAACAAAATTTGTGTTAATTTATGTATTGTAAATTGTTAACAACGGAATGCAGTAGATACAATAAGATTTTAGAATGTAAATTAAAAAACAAAACGGTAATATAATTTATCTTTAATATTGAAATCAAATTGACCGATTTTAGGTGACAAAGAAAACTAAAAATGTTACATTTATTTCAAACGAATTAAATGATGTCCTCATTAGAATTAACCCTTTAGCAATTTAAACGGGGATCAATTTTTAAAAAAATGTGTAAAAATAAACCTGCAATAACATGTAGGTATAAATAAAACTATGTAATGTCTAAAAAGTTTTATAAAAAACATTAATGTTGTACTTCACGCAGGCAGAGCCACAGGCATAGCTGATATAAATATAAAATATATACACATTTCTATATGCCTGCTTAGTCGTCTTTGGAATATTAAAACACAACCGGTTATTGTGTCTTTATTGGTACTCAATTTAAACTTTTTCGTTAACATATCTACACGTATATATAAAATACATATTAATATCGAATCAGAATTTAATAATATATTTTATTTAAACGAATATAGATAAGATCAATCATCAACCGTTTTACTAATATCCAGTCTTCTATAAAGTTATTAATCCTATGTTTATTTTTAAATATACTAAGTACGGTATTCTAATAAATGATACAATAAAATAGTAGAAAACGACTGAAATGTTCAAAACCGTTACACTCTTAAAGATGTCTTTATAGAGAGACATGAATTAAATTATAACTCCTAAAATAGTATTAATCTTAAAAAGGGAACTGAGATTTATAAATCATCGAGTAACCAATATACTAAGAAAGGGTAGAATATTTTTCTAGTACACCTAAAACGCCTATATTCATACTTACCGATAGATAAACATCAGAAAATATATGCTCTGTTAACCGTATATCAATGAGTTAATTACTAACAAAAATATAACTCTGATTATCTTAAAATAATCTCTCGAACTCGATGCTTGTGCTATACAGTAATGCCATATCTCATATCAACTCATGTCCCAAATACAGATGGCACAATTCTTAAAACCTGCATTACACAGTAGACAAATACGTTCTGTGAAGCACCCGTTATTCTTTTTTGACTACTTAGGATTTTCAAAATTCTCAGGCGAACTAATTACGCTAATCACTATTGATTAATTCGTATTTACACAATATAGGTGGTAGAGTCACGCTGAGGCTATTACTGGTTTCAACATGAATGGGTCGGCTCGCCCGGGGTAGTACCACCCTCTCGTAGAAAACCGACGTGAAGTAACAGTGCTTGCATTGTTCCGTTTCGTTCGGTCAGTGAGAGCGCCGGGGGCCCACTTCCCCTTCCCACCCTTCTCCTCTCCATCCTCCCTCCCCTTCCCCCAAACACAGGCTGGCAACGCACTTGCTACTCCCCTGGCGTTGTTAGTTAGTGTCTATGGACGGTGGTGATCACTTAACATCAGGTGGCCCACCTGCTTGTTTGCCTTCTATGACATACAAAAAATCATATAAGATAGCTAAATAGTTTAAGCGTATTTGATAAATTTCAAACTAACAACCAATTTTACTACCTGCTACATATTAACTAAGTACATACTTATTTACGTATAATATTAAATCTTCAGTCATAAAGAAAGAACATTCCTACTAATCTATGAATGACATTCCTTCTAGATCCACGATTCTACTCGCTCTGACATCAGCACCTAGGATAGTCTGTAGCATAATTGCTATATTTAGAATCTGTGCGACTGATTAATTAACGTTTTAGTGGGGAATAGGGTTATTCTTTGAAGATTGTGCACACATAGCTATGCTATACGATGTTGCGATGCTAGGATAGCCTATTACATAATCATGCCTTGTTACTAAATTCTGACTAAGTTATCCTAATATTATACCGATTATTAAAATGATATTCATTAAATATTACAATTAGTAATTTTATAATTAAGTCCTAAAAAGTTTAGTCGAAGTGATTTTGTAAATAAAAACTACAGTGTAAACTCTTCAGAACGTCGTTCGTTATAACGAAAAACTTTTTATAACGTAGAAATTAGTTCAATTTTGTTGGTTTATCACAAAACCATTTATTTGTTCTCTTCCCTTCCTATACCGAAACCTCTTCATAACGAAAAGAAATGCTCGATCCTTTGAAATTCGTTATAAAAAGTTCAGAATATATATATATATAATATATATAAAAAATAACAACCTAAAATAATTTTTGTTATAAAAATGTATAATAGCCTTTACCAGAAATAAAAAGGAGACAAGGACAATTAGTCGTTTTTATTTTTATTGCTGTTACATATGGCTTAGTTATTTTTATACAAAAATATCGCAGGCAGCTACATTATAGTAACATAGCTTTCAATGTGCAAAAGATTTAAATCATCTCCCGTCAACAATTGACATTGTAACCTTATGCTTTAAACACAGATTAAACGAAGCAGCTAGTTAAGTCTACAAACGATACCACAATAAATAAATGTTTATTCGTTAATACGACACAGTTTATGAATTTTATATTATGGTATTTAAAGATGGCGCACTGCGATACGAGTTCCAATTTTATTATTAGTTTGAGTTTTTGGAAAATAGATTGAATGTCATAAAAATGAAAGCATGGTGATTAGTAATAATTTGGAAATCTCAATTGAGAGCCAGTTTACACTTTAACTTTCCAATATAAAAAATGTAGCAGTAACTTTAACTTATTAGCTTAACACATACACAGCACAGATCACCCTCCCTTACGCGAGCACACACACACGCAGGTAGGTACAAATACGATGGAAGGATTTAATTTTTTTCCCTTATTTACGAACTTGATTAGTTTAGTTTAGCCGAGTTGGCGGATACAAAATACATTTTTGATTTCGTGAGGTACACATGTTGGTACACGTTTGTGTCTGACTAGCTCTTATATGTATAAATGGTTTAGCTTAGATTGACGATGTTCTATCCAAGGTTCGGCCACTTTGGCACCTTTAAACTTGTTGCCAAGTGGCTGAGCGCCTTAAGCACTCGCCTTAGTAGTCCGGTGAAGCTGTGAAAGCTCGTCAGGCCAATAGCTTTAGTCAGTTCGAAAAACAAAAGAAACCAACTTTTTACAACTGATTTTTCCATCGCAAAGCTGTGTCGACGATATATTTAAAAAGCTAATACGGTACCCATTATTCATCGCCGTATAGACAAAATCAATGCTACATAGTGCTGTCTATCACAAACATAATATATTATATTATTTAATATATCATATTGTATCATTACATAGTATAAAACAAAGTCCCCTACCGCGTCTTTCTGTCTGTCTGTTCGCGATAAACTCAAAAACTACTGAACGGATCTTTATGCGGTTTTCACCAGTAGTTAAAGTGATTCACAAGGAACGTTTTGGTATATAATTTTTCCAGGATTTTTTTATAATCATTGCGGGACAACGTCTGCCGGGCCCGCTAGTTAATGATAAAATACAATTTGCTGGTTTTGGTATGAAGCTGATAGGTCAGTGTGAGTCAAAGTTAATGCATCGGAAACAAATTTAGACTCTGCACTATCCTAATATGAACAAACACACACACACACATATATCACAGGATACAGTGAACCATCTGGAATCAGTGGATTGTGATGAGACTATCTGGCATCACTGATTTTTATTAAGATTGGCAAGTTGAGAATTAACCGCATGATCTATGAAGATAGCACTACTAACAAATCAATATTATGTCTAATAATTTGATTTCTTTAACGTAGTTTGAAGGTGTGATGAAGGTTAAATCATAAAATTTCAATGATATTGCATAAATAAACATAAACAGTTTAATGCTAACATAACATTTTTGAGATTCTATTAAGGTGTTGAACAAGTTTCTCTCTAGTCGATATAAAATTATACAAATGTAATCCGAATGTTAATCTTTATTGTTTACACCCACTGGTTACAGTTAAACGATTACCACTTGAGAATGTTGTAACTTGTTCCGAACATGAGTGGATGTTAATTTGCCTATAACGGACATCTAATTCAATTATTAAAATTCGTTTTTCGTAAATTCTTTTTACTACATCCATTTACGTCATACATAAATAGGTAATAACAAATTGATTGTGAGTTGTATATATGAATAAACAGGCCTTAGTATAGGTTTTTTTTTTATTTCATTAAAATGCTAAACATACGTTTGACGCGTCCAAGTGACAAGATAATCGCGGTATGAGTTGCTAATACAAATGTTACGGAATAATTACATTTTTATCGTAGCTCAACAAGATCACTATAGTGCAAAGTATAAGAATAAAATAATTTATAAAAAAGTTCACTAAATAATAGAGATTCTCGTTGGAGATTTTTTTAAACTAGTGCTAGAAATAAGTAGGTTTTCTATGTTGAGATAAAATATATGTAGGATTGTATAGTTAAAAAAAAACAGAGTTTAGGTATGTGTTGATTATGAAATGCTAGTACTAATATAGATTAGAAAAATCTGTAGAACACTCGCTATCCGCATTATGTTTTGGGTCCTTTCTGCTTCCAGTTCTTTTAAATTACGCAATGGATTTTGATACACCTATTTAGAGAATTTCTCCTGAAATGGGTATGTATATATAATACATGTATTATAATACATGTAGTAGAGAAAAGCGATTGATGACAATACATTTGTATATAATTTTTTTGGGTGCTTCCATTAATACGTCAAAATATATTATTTTGAACCATGTTAATTGTAATCTTAAAGAGGCCCGCAGAAAAGTAGTTACATATGATTATATAAGTTATGGATTAGTTTCAAAGCTATTTTAAACAATATGGTACTAAACCTTTTCCAAATAAATATGATAGATGCGTTGGACATTTTACGTAGATTGCAGTGTAGAATATGTCATTTCAACGATTGTTTTAGAAAATATCGCATATTAAAAATTACGTGTAGCAAAAAGTTGTTTGTGTTACAAGACTTTCTTTACCTTAATGAACTGTCAAAGACAAAACGCCAAAAATGGATCGGTTAATACATGCCCCTAAATCGCTAGGACACTTATAATGTTACATTAGTAAGTACAGTGCTCCCGCGCTAAGCCATGTCAGGTCGCTATATAATTTCGATATTCATTTTATAGATTACTAAGCTATTAAGTAAACATATAGAACAATGGCTGTTTTCGCGACTCCGTCCGCGTGGAACCTAATGTAAAAAAAACAGTGACTAATAAAATCATCTGAATGTATTAAGTCCATTTACTTTCTCTCTTACTTAAGTCGCGTCGTCGTTATAATTCCAATAAATTTTCATTGAGTGAACCGATTGTAATGAAACCAAAACTAAATATTGCTCGAGGATATGCTTTATGATTATCTTGATGAGGCTTTATCGTGAACGCAGTACTTTAGCAGTGATGCGTGTTCCATCAAACGGTCTGACAAACATTTCTAAAATAATTGAAATATGTTTTATTACTAATTCCAAGACACGTGTATAATTTTCACAAAAATTAAAAATAGTACAGACACTTTAATTTTACATTCTTATTATATGGGTAGAATATTTTTCGAAACCGTAAGCTTGTCGCATTTACCATACGCTATTAGATGCAATTACTATGCATCACACGGGCGCAAACATATTAGACCCACAAGTTTACTTTTATACTTTATGATTCGTATCACTGTTTATTTCACAATAAAACTATCTACAAATTATTATTTATTGGATAAAATTATTTTCCATTTCAATAATTCGTCTTCATTCTACATTCGTTTGCGTTTAATTAATTAATTAGATACGTCGAATATAATTGAAATGGGTTAATTATGTTAATATCAATACATAAATCTTAGAGGTAGTACCATTTTAATATATCATTTAGGAATTAAAAATACGATGGGAAATTTTAAAAGAATTTCAGAATAACGTATCGACCGATTAAAAATGAAATTTGTTTATCCAGAAAAGTTACTTTACAGCAGACAAGACAAACAAAAGAATATTGACTGAATACTGAATGTTCATAACGAATAGTTTTGAACACATCGCAAACGATTTGACAAGTTACCTAAGAAATCAAATTTTAAATCTTATTGTGTATTAAGATATCAAACATGTTAAAATTTGAATAGGTGGTAATTATCATTAAATAAATTTGTTATATTTTTTTTATTATTAACGTGGGGAAATCCCTACGGATACCCAGACTCCCGGGGGAGAGAGTTATTGTAGCTCGGCAAAGTGACTGTACTGTGCCTGATGGTAAGCACAGTACAATCCAAAAACAATGGCGACCACCGAAAGACATACTATCTATCGCCGGTCGCCGTTGTCATGCCGGCCTGAAAGCGACCCAGTCAGGGACAGCCCCCCCCACCCCCGGTTGCTGGATATACACCGGCTGATCCCGGAACGCGACACGCCCAAACGTGTCACTATGGCGGGTGTTCCACCTGGTGTACGGTGGTCGCGATCCAGTCGGGTACAGACACCCTACCACCCCGCAAACTTGCACGGACTAAAACCCCACGGTGTACCATCCGCCGCATTGTAACGTGTTTATATTGCATTAATCCATGTATGTTCGAATCCTGCATTTACTCATGTTTTTGGCAATGATATTATAACTAAAAAGCTGTAGATACGTTACCTATACGATGTTTTTACAAAACAAATGGTACGAAAACGCACACATACGTAAAGTTATTTTGTAACGCCACGCTGTCTTAGATAAAATGTGGAAGTAAGATGGCATATTCTCAATATCGGTGGCGAAAAAGAAGTAGCTATATGTTGCTTAGATACGTGCGGATTGACGGGGCAGCCGTCAAAAACAAGCTTGCTAGCCAAGTTTTAACAAGGTGCTATAGAAGCGCTTATGACGTATCTACAGCTTTTTAGATATAATATCATTCATTTTCGGTGTAAAATAACGTAATGATACCATAGCAGTAATAGGGTGATGTTGTAGAGTCTATTCATAAATAGTTACAAAGTAATCATAATATATTGATACTTTGGTAATACGCAAGATATAAATAATCATTATTTGAGACTACATTATGCATTCAAACGGCAATGTCATGATTTTTGTTATTCCGAGTACTTAGACTATAACTGCATTCGGTATTTATCTAGGTCCGGCTTACTTACCCAGAAGGCTGTACCATTGCAATCAAGCATGCTAAGTAGCCGCAGTACATACTGAATACAGTTAGACGGCAAAGAATCGGTTCAGCGAAATTATAATCCAACATTGTTGTACGAAGTCAGCAAGGCATGTCGCATAACTGTCGCTGGTTGATCATCCTGCCTGACACACATAGGAATTGCAGTGAGAGTATAAGGTCTGGGAAATGTCTGGTCACCACAACTCACTTCATCGTTCGCTTACAAATATCGTTATTTACTACTTTAATCGATCCATTCAAGCTGATTCATAGTGTCACTGTTCAAATCAGAATTCGATTTGTAGCCGCTGATAGTCATTGACGCTGTTTGTAGCAAATGATGTTTGAATAGATTAATAGTTCTATCATTTATTGACTGTGTATATGTATGTATTTAGTTTCTTCGCTATTAGAAATGTTATACGGTAAAAAATTTGGTACGATTTTAAGTAATAGATTAAATATTTTTACTATTTTGGACATTCGTTGGGGAGCAGAGGTGTCTGATTTGCAGTGAATAATTAGGACTGTCACCTAGATAACATTTTTATGACAAGAAATCATTGATGATGGAGTTCAAATGAATGGATTGAAGAAATAATGTCCCTCGGTTATCTATACTTCTATACTAATATAATCTGGAGGATTTGTTTGTTTGGTTTAACGCGCTAATCTCAGGAAATATTGTTCCGATTTGAAAAATTCTATCAGTGTTAGATAGCTCACCTATCGAGGGTGGTTATAGGCTATCATCACGTTAAAACCAGTTGGAGCGAAGCATCAAAAAATGTTTCAAAATCGAGGAATTTCGTTTATCGAAAACGATTTTTTTCCTTTTGAGAGCTTCCGCTGCGTGTTAGCGTTAGCCCAAAGTAATTATTCCACGCGAACGAAGTCGCGGGCAGAAGCTAGTTGGTAAATAAATTATGAATATTGAATATTAAGATGGACATACAAATTAGTTGGGAATAAAATTACTTCTTTCTACCGGGAAACATTCCACCGTTCAAAGGTTTTTTTTTTGTTTATTCTTTACCTCTTTTGTTATGTTTTTTCCTGTGTTACTTTATACAATCAAATTTTCTGCAAAAGAGTTTTTAAATACGCATCTGAGGTGTTATGTCACAAAAGTTATTAGAAAATAATAATATTAACTCATTTAATTGAGAGTTACTTAATTTAAACCGCGTCCTTCGGATGTTTGTTATATAATTAAACTAGCGGGCCCGGCGGACGTTATCCCGCCTTAATAATAAAAAAAAATCTTGACAAATTATGTACTTAAACCTTTCTCGGGAATCACTTTATCTACTGGTGAAACCCGCATGAAAATCCGTTCAGTAGTTTTTGAGTTTATCGCGAACAGACAGACAGACAGACGTGGCAGAGGACTTTGTTTTATAATATGTAACTAGCGGCCCGCTCCGGCTTCGCAGGGATATAAAATATATAGCCTATGTCATTCACTGAAAAAATGATTAAAATCGGTCCAGTAGTTTTGATTTATTCATTACTGCCCGTGGCCCGCCTGCCTTTGTTGCAATGTAAGCGGAAAAAATGTAATTATTTACAACATCACATTAGAAACCTCACAAATAACAGTATTTCTCCACTATTTAATGGATGTTATTATAGATATAAACCTTCCTCTTCAATCACTCTATCTATTAAAAAAAACCGCATCAAAATCCGTCGCGTAGTTTTAAAGATTTAAGCATACATAGGGATATAGGGATAGAGAAAGCGACTTTGTTTTATACTATGTAGTGATGGAATATGTGTACTAAATCACGCTCATGTAACGTAATTAATTTTTATATATTAGATTAAAATAATCATAATTGTTATAAATAACTCTTAAATTCATATCTATTTTATTGTATGATTAGAAATACTGATTATTATCTTGTAATTAATTTTCAACTATTAGCCTCCCGGTGCTTAAATATGAGATAAAATGAGTACGATAGTATCAATGAATGAATTAATTAATGTGGTTTTCCAGGAATAAAACCCAATTTATAATTATTATAAAGACTTGACGCACCTATTCTAACGCTGTTAGGAAAAGGGGCGGTTGTAACTAAACCACAATTCGGAGAAAAGTTGACAAAGCTCTAGCCTATGCCTTTAGCCAAGTACGTGCAACTCGTCTTTTGATTAAATTTAATTTGAGAACAGAAGCTGTAGTCCGGTGAAGCTGTAAAGGCCTTGCAAGGCCAATAGCGTAGTCAGTTCGAAGAAAAAAAAAGAACATTAGCTTCTAGGTGAACAAAACCATACTATTAGGGGCTTCTTATTTGTTTATTCCAAATATGTATGAAACTCAGTAACCCAAAAAAGGTGTAGTCCCGTGAAACACTGTTTAGACCTTGCTAGAACAAAAGAGTAGTCAGTTCGAGAAAAAAAAACTAAAACATGGCACTTCTTTCTTTCAACGGCATATAATATGTGTAATTTTTTTTTGTTTTTCTATTGACTATACATAGGTATAGTTATGGTTCATAGTTCTGTTTCCTGGTTGCTGAATAAAATGGGCTGAGTGCCTTAAGCGCTCATCTTAGTAGTCCGGTGAAACTTTAAAGGCCTGCCAGGCCAATAGCGTAGTCAGTTCGAAAAAAAAAAGTTCTGTTATATAATAACCAATATAAAATATCAATATGCTTTTCCATTAATTTATTTCTTCTTTTAATTTTTAGTTTAGTAAAAATATTGAGACCATCTTAAGGAAAACGCGTAGCTGATATAACTTAGATACTCACTAACGAAGGACTTTTGATTTAATAGGATGTTGAAATAACTGCTGAGAGTTAGCCGATGGGAAATCCGATTCACCGGACGATGAATAATCACTCCTTTATAGATCCGACTAGATAGATAGATTGAACTATTGAAACGGTTAGGCATGATATCCGATCTTTGAATATTAAAAGGCACACGTGTCTGTTTGCGGTTTTGTCGAAACAATAGATTACTAGGCGTCGTTCTACAATCGTCAGTTATCGGTGCGGCGGCGTAACGGATGCGATAGCGGTAATAGTGGTCACTATCGCACGGATAGATTCGGCCGCTATCACACTTGCATGGGAATTGTGCTCGCTCTTATGAACGTTCGACACACCGACTGTTAAGATACCTATAACGTTTGTATTCGGATGGTGTTCGATAAAATGGATGCGATAATGCGTTTAGGGAATGAAGTCGTAGTATAAATAAGGTATACAATAATTAAATACAGACAACTTGGTTACTTATTGTCTCATTGCTATGGTAATGCAAGGATGCGAATGTTTCAATCCCTTTTATTCTCCTTATTTCATTTGGGAACTTTTACCACTTTAGATTTGTCAGTCTCGTCATCATAACCTGTGTCTACTTACAACTTTAATCAAACTATTATTTAATCAAAAAGCATTTTGGAAGAGTTCGGTGTCGGTTCTGTCATAATACTCTGATAAACTTAAACTTCTTTAAACAGCGTCTCTCTGTTTATAATTTTTGTTACATTCCATCAAAAAATTCGTTGTCTCACCACACTCGTTGCAAAGCGATGAATGTGTTATGTTTCAGCCCTGAAAATTGTACTTTATCTGGCGAGAAAATTCAGCTCAACGAACTACGAATATTGAAACGTAATTCGTTCAGACTTTATTTCTGTTTTCTTTATAAGTTATATATGTAGGTTTGTCGTTTGTCCACATCATCTAATGTTAAGTGACACTGTGGCCTAAGCCTAATGGACTGGCACTTAAGTTCAGCTGCAGAAAAACACATTTACTTGCGTGGGGACAGACTTTCAACTTGAAGGTAGTAGCTAAACATGTGAGTGCTGCACAAAGCTCTACCACCATGTTATGGTTTTATCCAGATATTTTCCTTCCCAGTACCGAAAGCTCAGACTTGTAGCGCATTCCAAACCCTGCCCCATCGACTTGCTGTCAGATGACTCCGTTTCTGAGCAATCAGCATATTCGTTATCCTTTGAGACAAAATTGTTATGTCAATAATCCGCTATCAGGTTTTTCGCAATACCTCATTTGTTGTTAAATTTTGATGGGATAGATGAAGATGTGTGTAGAGTAGTAGTGAGTGAAAAATCTCTATATAAAACAGTCAGTGAGTGAGTGCGACAGAAAAAGGTAGGTAGATCATCAAAAATATTAACAAAATCAGCAGAGTGACGTCCACTTGTTGAGATGCCATTTATTTTCCATTGTATGGCCGTAATGTAAAGGAAACATTTGATCTCATTTTCTTCGTTAGTACACCCGTGCGAGGCCGGGGCGGGCGGCTAGTTTTAAAATATAAACAACACTGAAGTTTATAGACAGGGCAGCTTTATAACCGGCGTAATAAATCAAAAGCGACATAACGAGAAACCACTGTCTCCTATCAAAGCTAACTGCGTATCAAAGCTTGTAGGAAAGTTCAACGCACAAAGTGCATAATCGTAGTAATCGCCACCCGGAGCCAAATGTCATCGACCCACTTATCTCATCCGCCATCCCTTTTACAATTACAACAACAAATGAGTAAGAGCCGTGCAACGATATGCGTGCGTGCATCGGTATCGATGCACTGGAATAAAATCCTGTGTGAACGAACTCTAATCTCTGTTTTGTGGCAGCATCCAGACGAGATGTAAAGCGCTCACGCACCGATAGATTGTTCGGCGTTAAATTTCTTATCATATCAATATGGAAACCTTTCGTTGGACGCATCGTTTATTTTATCATTACATTCACTTTGATTATTATATTGTACTCGTGTTACATTTTCTAAGATATCTCTCAATACATTTAATATTATGAAATTACATCATATTGGTACATACGAGTATAGGCATGTCGTATGTCGATATAGTATTTGTTAGATATATGTTCCCTTGCTGTAGTAATTTTACTTAACTATTTATTAAAGGCTTTAAACTCTTCAGCTGATTCGTTAAGACCTAGATCTCTAAATGGCGGATCATTTTTTTTATTTTTTTTTAATTATTATTTTACATCATGTGTTATTGTTCTACTTTTTATAATAAATACGGTATTTTTTTTAAACTTATGCTGCCAACAGTCTGTTCAACAGTGCATCATACGTTTGTATGGAACTTAAGCGTTTATGTTTTTGGAAAGCCCCGGGGTTAATCTGGAAAATTCCTCATGTAGTCATATTCTTATCTATATATATATTAGAGATTCCCACCTATATATTGACCCATCACGATATCTCTGGAACCATAAGGCGTAGCGACTTGAAATATGGTAGGAATATTCCTATCGCCGAGTAGAGGTCAGCTAAGAACGGATTTTACGAAATTCCACCCACAATGGGGGTTGCGGGGGGTTAATCAGGGCGGGACAACGTCAGCCGGGCCCGCTAGTTTTCATATATGTGTTTTGTATACATATTAATAATTTACACATTATTAATTTGTCATAATAATTTTTATTTATTCTATTGCTTTGTTCCTGTAAACTATATATCATAATGTAACATTGAAATACGAAAAATTCATAATTTAAATATTTTAAAGACAAATTGGTTTAAAGCATAGTTATTATATAGTATTAATTAACGAAACACTATAGATTATAAAGATATTCGTTGACAGAGTATATAGCCTTTCTATCACATTAAAGTTGAAGTAGACTTTTTATCATATATTATTTGTATTTTTATTTGTCTATCATCACACCACGTATATACAGAGACAGGTAGAAAGGCTATCATTAATAATTAAGGCTATCTTTAGAATTCTGAATCGTTTTATATATCTGTGCTGCAGAGGTTATGAATGTTTGTTATTCATAATTTTTAAACACAAAATTTTAAGATTGGCCTGATGTTATAATTTCATGTGGGCATGTTACTCTTTATGTGGGCTATAAGATAAAAAGGCCAATCCGTTAGTATTGACCACTCATATAATTCAAAGTACATACGTAATATATGACTAATAAGATTACTATACAGATAAAACTTAAAATAATAAAATTTATAATATTAATTCTTGTTCCCACGGAGAGTGTTTTTACTGACCGCACCAGAACGTCGGACAGTAGCGTATAATCAAAGTTGGCGAATCACTATTACTTATGTCATGTAGCTCTATGTAGCTTTGACGTACTTAATGGACTTCCGAAGGACTGCATTAATGAGTATGCACGTGTGAAAATACTGTTGTCACAGTACATGTGAGCGGATTCGGAAGTTAATTCGGAATTTAAGTCTTGATAGTTCCTTTTTATCGAATTTAACTAAATATGAATATACCGTTCTATAAATAATATACGAAACTATCCTTTTTTCTTCAGTTTATTGTTTTATTATTAATTAGTTTATTATTAATTTACCTATTCTTTGACTTGATAGCTCTAAAGTTATTCAAATTCCTGGTATATGTTATTCCTTACTGTAATAAAGTTATATACCTGAATGATTTTTTAAGTATTAGTTTTATATATTACTAATTACTTTACTAAATGTCTATAACAATTCCCAATCCAAAATTACTTATAATAATGTTTTAAATTATATATTTATAAATTAAATTGAAAGCGCACGTAAGCAGATTTCGCGCAGGAGTTGTCCCGAGAATTTTAATACTTCAGCATCCTAATTATACAAATTTTCTTTTCAAGGGATTGTTCTGCCTTTCACCGAGAGAAACGTGGATATTTATTGATTTTACGGCTTCAGTAAAGTTAAGTAGATTAAATTATTATTTAAATAAATAAAATTGCTACAATTTACCTACTTCATATAGGATGAAAAAAGGGAGCATATAGGACTGAACGTGTATCTTGGTATTATATATTATGCAGTGTAACAAAACATGTAAACCTCGTAGATATTTATTTTTGTTGTTTTTTTTAAGTTACGATTTAGTTAAACGATTGTTATTTGTTAAGGTAAGGTCTTACGGTAGCGATTCTAACTTGTGGTAGTAGTAGCTAGCCAGCGGTGTAAGGATAGTTTTATGTTCAACCGTTATTCTGAATTTTGATCAATGTGACTTTATTCAGACGAACCCAGGCTCTTTATGTTCATACATTCTAAACTAAGACATCCAGAATGGCGTCTGTTTGTGCTAAGTAAATATTATAACTTCTTTCTCCTAAAGTTTATGGTTCCATTGAGTTAACCTCGAAACATCAATCTACTTTAACCTTGACGTGCATATTAAGGGAGCACGTTTATGCGAAAATATACATATAAAATCATTACTTTTCTTAATAGTAGTACTGCAAATTAACAAACTAAAAATAACGGCAACCACCGAGAGATCCATTGCTTGTAAGCGCTAATATATTGGCTTACAAGTCTCTCACTGATGAGTTTATACTTGCCATTCCCGTAACACCACAAACCTTTTTACAACATATGTAATGAAAATTAAACACTTTTATTACACTACAATTGGGATACCATATTGATAGATACCATATATACCATTATGCATATTTTTTAGGGGAATCAATACCCGAGGAGAAATATAAATTTGTATTACGCGCGCGACAATGTGCGTGGGAACTTTGTAGTAACACGTTGACCACTCGTATGTATTCGTATCTGTGTATCGCTGCATATTTACTAGGTTACACGCACATTTCTCCGCGTGGAATGGGCGGATAAATCTGTGACATTTATCAGGCTATTCGAATTAAAATTACTAGTATATAAACAACGAAGAGAAGAGATTTAGAGTTTGTTGGTTTTAACGGTTTCCAGTAGGTTCAAGAACCTCTAATTTAATACGACGGATTAAAATCAGATATAGTAAAACCGCTTTAGTGATGTTATACTGTTTCATTTTGGACATATTCATTTTAATTCTAAAAACGTTTTTATTATAAAATTGCTATTATTAACACTTAGGCTAAAAGTATGTCGGTTAGGACAAATCGTGATAAATTCTGTATTTCTTATTCGTTTTTAATTTCACGATGAGTTCTGACATATTTTTTATCACACCGGACTGGAAATGACGGGAGAGTGAAAAAAAATTAAATAGTTATATTTCGAACACTGGTCACTTCCATCATAACGCGATTCGACGCGCTTAATTCTCGAAATCCTCGATTTTTGTTTTTATTCTTTCAACAGGTAGTCGCTATTCAAAGATCACCCTTGGAATTACAGTTAAGTTGATGATCCTGTTTGTGTATATTGTAATCGGGGGGACTAACTGACGTAATAGGATAAACAATGGCCTCCCGTCGCCGGATTTCTTGTCATTGTTAAACAAACCGTCATAAAAGTCAGGTAACCGCTACCTCAGTTACAAGAAATATCTAATTGCCTTAAGACAATCCGCTTGTGTCTTCCCGATGCGATCACATTTTATGGGACTATACACAATTGTTATTTTATTTCTGTTCTGTCAGAGTTATGGCTAATCTCATAGACTCAAAGTGGAATTCAGCTGTGGGATAACCATTTATAGAGTGGCTAAGCTTTGAAGTTTAAAAACCGTCAGTATAGACGTTACGTAGCTAATCAGTAGATTAACTAATTCGCTCTGTTAACGTTCGGAATCAACAGAAGAATCAATGACGAAAAATTTGACGTTTAGAATTTAACACTCTCCGACATATGTTCAAATTATGAAATAAGAAGTTAAATAATGTTTGGCACTACTCAATACTAATTTAATAACATTTTTATTGAAACGAGTCACTACGTTCGAGGTTTAGCGACTATTAAGTTTTGAATAAAACTGAATTTGATTTCGTCTTGACCTTACAAAACTTATAGTTACAAGTTTGTTACAGTATGCTTATATATTGAGGCATAACACGAATTATTTTCGGTATGATTATTTTGAAAATGCATAATAACAGTAAAAGTATATACGGTACTTACAAAAAAAAAAACAATTTTTAAAATCTTTGTCTTACTGTCTGTTTATTCCGGTTCAACACCGAAACGGTTGAACTGATTTTGACGGAACTTTCACTGACAGATATCTGATGCGTAACTTAGGTTATTATTATTATTGAAAAAAAAATTAGGGCAAATATAATCTATCTATCTATACACATAATAAGTATGTAAAACTAACGTAACTTTTAAGATTTTGGTGAAAAAAATTGCTGCAGGTATCTAGAAATAAGTATAAGAATACATTTCAATCATTTTTAAAAATGTCTCTCTGTCTGCCTGTTTGTATTATCATTGTACGCATCATTGCTAAAGCACTGGGTTTACAATAATTTCCCAGAAAATTATAAAACATATCCTCGAGAGTAACTTAGTCTTTATTTCATTAAAATCGGTCCACTCTATCAAAAGTTATTGTAATTTGAATGACGGCTCGAGTTGATTATGAGAGAAGAGTAGATTAGTAAATGGATTTAATACATTCAGAAAATTTTATTAGTCACTGTTTTATTACATTAGTTTCCACGCGGACGAAGTCGTGGGCACGGCTAGTTCTTTATAAAGTTACAAATGCAAGCGAAGTCTAGTAGTGCTAGTATATTATATATTTATGTGGCCATTCAAAAAACCATTTATTAAAATGCCTTGATTATAATTATTGACCTTATTTGGGTTTATAAAACTATATTAACGCTCTCTAATAAGTGAAAATGGTATAACAAAGATGAAACAAAATCGATGAATCCCATAATGTGACTGCTCCTACATAAATATAGATACATTGAGATAATGTATGTAATAGTGATCATTGTTGCATCATCTCTCAACTCTCTTAGGTCAAGATAACAAATCATATAAAAGCTCCAATTTCCAGATATTTATATTATTACTAAGGCATATTTATAGCTAACTGAGGTAGGTAAATGACGTTTTCTTTTGTCTCCGTAGTGAGCAGTGGCAAAATTATATAATGGCTTTAAGAATTAGGTCACTATAATATACCCTTTGGATTTCTAAAACCTATAGAAGAACACGTATATAAGACGAAAGTTCTGATTTTGGCTTATAGATACTATCTTCCTAAATTATGGTATTTAGTGGCAAAAATTACTCTGATATCACCGGTGTACCATTTAGCCCTTTGTTTTTTTTTTAATTTATTTTGCTTAGGAGCTTTTATAAAGCAGCCTTATCGTCAATTAATGATACTCAAAGTAAAGCCTTGTGTATCTGATCTTTCATAAAAACATCATTCACTTATTTATGAAATAGCTTTTTTTTAAATTGTATTAAAATGCTATGGGACATACTTATGTCTAGTTTATTTAAATTGATATTCTTAATCAAGTATTTCCTAATACAATTGTTCTTTACTCTTCTCATATTCCATTAGAAGTCGATGGACATGAAATGAAATGGAACCTCGGTCCTTTGAAAGTATTAGTTTTACGTTTATATTATTTGACATACAACTTCGATATTACATGTATCAAAAACAGATATATCAAAGATTAATTAAAGACTTCTATAATTAAGAAAGGAACTAATGAAATAGGGATGCAGGTCTGTTTATATTTTTATATAGATACCAATAAATTTGATATTATTCAAGTCGTCAAAAAGGCAGACATATACGTCATGTCAACACTGTATTCAGCCCGTATTCACTTTACTTAGAAATTGAACTGTCGAATAATAAATGCATTGTGTGACCGTATACGTAACATGGGATTAGTGAGGGGAATACGTAACGTCGATGATTTGCACATCGATACTTACTGCGTTTATTTTTTATAATAGAATATTTTGTATAGTTTCCAATTGTATGAGAAATGATTAATTGATAAAATACTTAGTAAAATTGCACACGTTAATGTGCAGTTTGCTGCTAATTTACTTGATGTAATAATAACAATATGTTATTGATCCTCTTAATCTAACTAATAACGGTCTCTCAGATGTCAATTATCGAAGGTTTTGATCGAGGTCAATGTCTCTATGTGAGCATATCGACACATCGACAACGGCGGCGCGGCAGGGCGGCGCGCGCCACGCACTTCCGACGCGACGGATTTGCCGGAATCGGCGCGGGCGCATCAAACGTGCTGCAAAATTCGGACGGAGGCGCGCGCGCGCGTGAATCAATTTGAATATTTTTTTCGATGCCGACATGGGAATGGCTACCGCCCGCCATGGCCGTCCGAACACACAATGTTTGCGATAACATTCAGCGAATTATATTCGACAAAACAACAAGAATTTTTATAGCGCATAATCTCGGTATGCGGACGTTTTATGATACAACTTGTCATTTCTCCTTTAACATTATACACCCATATTAAACTGTGATGTTCCTTTAGTATATTAAGATGCACCTTAATAATGAAGTCCTATATAAGTAACGAGTTAAAGAGCTACAATTTAATTACGGAAGAATGTCATTTAATGTTGCATAATACTTTTTATTTGTGTTTCGTATTATCAAGACGGGAGCCCACACGGGTTTTCTCCCTACGTGCATCTCGCGTTTTTAGCAGCCGTAATGTTTAAATTGCCGACATAGCTCCTTAGGGCATACCTTGCATGGGAATGCGCCAGCGGCCGTCCAAACTCGCTTTTACCGAATGCGTTACGCGTTGTCCAAACTCACGAGAGCTCACCTTCCTTTTCTAACTGATACGCAACAAAGGCTACGGACAAAGAAACGATGATGGAAAGTATGGCTACTTTTACTGGATGTTTATTACATTAGCAAACGCATCCCACCTAAAATTTTGCATGGATGCGTCGCGCATGCGAAACTGTCTGTGGGCGCTTGACGGCGCGGCGGCGCACTCGCACGTACACAATATTCCCTCCCGATGCATATTAATCATGAAGGAAGTTTTGTCAACAATATCTAATGTGCTCCGCGAACTGTATGCGGTTTCATTGATAGGTTTTTTTGTTGTTTTTGTATTTCCTATAAATTTTGTCGCGAGACGCCGCCATTTTGAATATTACATTATTGCATGACACATCTTTACATTATGCGAACACAATCATTTTGATTGTTTCATACGCGATATCTCTATTTGCAGGCGAGTGGTTTAACTGGGTTATTCCATTTAAATCGTTCGCTACTTGAGTATTAATTAGTGATAATCATGACGGCAAATAATCATCGTTTCGATTACTTGCAGGTTTATGCTTCGAGTGGTAATATATCTCGAGTGTTGATTCGTTATCTTGATAATCATAATATCATTTTTATGAACAATGTCATATAACCCTTTGTGTTTATCTATTCATAATCACGTCATCCTTTTTAACAAATGAACATATGAGTTATTGTAACAACTAAAATAATTCATTAAAACATTTGATATGTCGCAATTCCACACGCATTATTGCAAACAAATTATTCATAAAGATAAACAACACTTTAATCATATTAAGTACTTATGAGGATTATTGTTTTACAGACCAACATTCTATATAAGTACTGTATAATAACTATTTTTATTATTCACAAAAATAATAATTCTTATAACATCAATTTCCAAATAACTAAACATACAAAATGTCATTGAAACTCGTTGAAAACAATTGAAAAATCATTTTTATAAAAATTTTAAAAAGTAACATTGATAATTTTATAGCTTATCAATTGCGGAACGAGATATAAAATTTCATTAAAATTGATGAACCAGACTTTTTGAATTAAAGTCAGAAATACAAACAAACTCACAGACATTTTATAAATATCAAAATTTTCAGTGTCCTATAAAATGTATGTACATTTATATAGAAAACAATCTATTATTACATTTGATAAAAAACATGTATGGATAGAATTACAAATCTATAAATTTATTTCAATTGATGTAGATACATATGTACAAAGTAATAAAAAAACTCACAAAGAAGTTGAAAAATATTATACGTAGGTGAAGTCAGTTATACATAAGTGAAGTCACCGACAGAAGTGTTATAAATTTAAAGAAATGCTGTGTAAGTAATAATAATTCATTTTAATTAAAAACCCACATACAGACGCGTGACATTAATGTAAATATGTAACGTTTTTATTTTCTTAAGATAACACGTACGCGGATTATCCGCGCCTGTGATACCGAGATATGGTTATCCCTATCTCGCTTTACGGCGATAATGGCCAACTCCGTGCATTATCGGCCCAAGTCGAGGATTAACTTGATTACCGCAGAGATTTATTGTTTTATCGCGTTTTACTGTCGGAATTATTCTTTGTTCTGTGATTGTGTAATTGTTGTTGTTTTTGATGTATGACGTCATTGGATTTATTTATATTAGATATATTATCAACGTAATAATAATTGTGTTACGCAAAGCAGGAAGATTTTTAATATGGACGTGATATGATATTTTATGATTTTTGAAACGACCAAATGCGAATAAAATCTGCTGATCTTTTCGTCTTGAGCGGTTTAACAAAAGTCCAGTGAACCAAAAAGAAATGTTGTTTAATTTTCTAATATATAAAAATCTGGTGTCACGGTGTTTGTGGTCGAACTCCTCCGGCTGGACCGATGTTTATGAAATTTTAAATGTATATTTTGTAGGTACGGGAATATGTCGTAAACTATATTTTATACCTCTAGGTGACTATGGGTGTTCTTAACCAGATTGTTTTTCAAGTTTTTTGTAATTTTTTCTTTTTTGTATTTTTTCATTTGCCATCAAAAAATACCTATAACCCCAAATTTTCACCTTCCTAACCCCATCCTCCCATGGTTTCCCCCCATAAAATCATTACATTCGCGACTTTAATATTTTTGTTTGAACGATATCCAAATGATTCAATGGTTGTTCGTATTTCAAACAAAACGAAATTATTGATGTTGCTGAATGACAGATGGTGCTACGTCCGCTTCGTCGAAATTTCGTCCACATATGCATAAGTCATTCATAAAAACCAACTAGGTGTCTGAGTGAGTCCCTGAATTGTTTGGTTTCACAATTGGAATCGGGTTCTAAGTTTTTTTTGTGATTTTTCGAATTTGGAAATACAACTGGAACCGGCAGGTAACAGATTACAGGTAGACAAAATTGCGCGGGTCAGTTAATACCCGCCAGTTAAGTAATACTATCGGCTGACGGTGAAGGAAAACATCGTGAGGAAACCTGAACCTGAGAAATGTTCTTGTAGTACTTATTGTATGTGAGAAAAATATGGAATTGTGGATTACTCAGAGTTTGAAATCCCCAATACGTCGTGGGCTCGCGTGGTGAGTATGCCCATACCTTCCTTGGGGAAGAGGCCTATGGCCCTCCAGTGGGTCTCTTACAGGCTGATGATGATGATGTTTTGTTGTCATGTTGGTACATAGTCATGCTACAATCCGATAGGTAGCACTGCGATCATAATCAACAAATTTTACGTTCATGAATAAATTTTACGTTCAAAATAAATCGTATTCATAATTAGTCAAATTTGATTAAATGACAAAAAAGCACACAATTGCCTACTGAAAATGGTAAAAAACAGCGATGATCTTAAAATAACACAGGCCTACAATGATTTTGGTGCCGCTAAAAGTAAAACTGATTTCAAATATGTTTGGTACTCGAATAAAAAATTGATACTTACTTTTTTAATGCTACGTGTACTTTTCGAGATTTCGCAAGGGTAAATAAATTAAAAAGAATTTAATACATTTATTAAAAAACAAAAGAACATTTAATTCAAAACATTTAAATACATTTAATTACTCGATATTTTACAGGTTAGAAGCTCCTCTTTTTACATTTTCTCCGATGGTTGTCTTCAGGACAATAGGATTATCCAGATAGTGTGCTTTTATGCTCATATTACATCCAAGATTTTTAAAGCTAACTAAGAGCTTTTGAACTAATTCTTTGTAATTTTATTTACGTAGCTTCGCGAATTTGACAGGTTCCCACGACGTCTTGCGGACTAATTAACCAAATTATAACATAAAATTAGCGGCACCAAACAAAATTTTTTTTTTGTAGACCTGTGTAATCAGTTGTATAAAAAAATAAATATTTAAATGTGTGTACACTTTTGACTTTGACAGTCCAATTTAAAATAGTAAACTGGTCGATCACGGCTAAAACACAAAGTATAACCAATTTGAAGGCTACCAATGTAACGGTAAGCCATTGAACTAAATCACAAGTTTGGACGTGAAGCAATAACAGAGGCTCTGTGAGCGATCTCGGGCCGATTGCTCACACGTTAGCGAAAGCCGAACAAATTAAGTTAACACCTGGATGCGTAGAAACCATTTGTTTCCAATTTGTGGGCAGTTCGACAATATGCCCTCTTATGTTTATCCCGTCCAAAAATAGTGCAAATGACACTAATTACGCATATGTAGCGGAGCCGTGTTAATGGATTGCTCATACCGCGCTGAATTCTACTAAACCGTTTGTTCGTTTCCAAATTGGATTCTCACTAAAATGTTTTAATAAGTTGATGTTTATTTAATTTTTTGTTATACAATTGTTTATGAGTTTTCTTAAGCAAAAAAAAGAACATTGCCGACAATGTTTCTATGACTTTTCTATAACTTATTTTTTTTGCTTACTCATTACAAAGACAAGGGTTATTATGAGCATCTAAAGACAAACCTTGTTTTATTATAAAATGTAGAATAATGCATCGATTGTAAACAGAGTTGTACCACAACATGTTCTAAACGATAGAAAAGGAAACAAAGGACGATTCAATTTTGTTTATAATTGAACTACCAACAGCACGCAATGTTGTCCACGTTAAATTACAACCACCTACTGCCGAATTATGGTAAAATGAATAAAATAAATTTTGATCGATAGAGCTTAGGTTTGCCTATGAAGTATTTCTGTTTCGTTAATGTTATTATTTCACTACTTGACTCAGTCAGAAGGTAAGCGCATTTCACTTAAAGACTGTTGTAAAGGGATTCCAGACCACATCGAAGATTTTGAAATTTTTGATAGACACTAATCTCAAAAGGTGATGTTGTAGATATCATGTCAAAAGTTTCGAGTCGATGTTGGCAGATTTCAAAAAGAATGCGCCATAGTTGTATTGTATATAATGAATAGTTGTGTGCGATATTAGTCGGACACGTCGTGGTAATTGAGTTGCTTCACTGCTGGAATATCGAATCGATTTTCACAGGTTCAAAATTGGTAACACTTCTTTTTAGTTTTGTTGGTTTCGCACAAAGTTATTTGGAATTAACAATATAAAGGGAGAGCAGTGGTGATCGCAATTTGATACGAGTAACTTATCTTTCCCTTGACACGTTGCATGAGCATTATATAAAAAGTAACCAAGATTTGTGAGTTACGATTTAGATGGAAGTCAGAGAGTCGTGGTAATTTCAAAGTCCGTTAAATGCCTTAAAATTGGTAACACTATCGAACGACGGTTGATAAAAAATATCGTGAGGAAACCTGAATCTGAGAAATATTGTTGTAGTAAGTACCACTGCGTCTGGGAAAATATGTAGCTGTGGCATTCTGAGACATTGAATTTGCTATTACGTGGCGTGATGATTATGCCCATACCTTTCTTCGAGAAGAGACCTCTGGCTCTGTAGTGTGTCTCTTATAGGCTGATGATGATGATGATCGTATTTTAGGTGTATTCTTTATTTGAGTAATATATTTGCCATTTTGAGCATCAAGGGTATCAACCGTAGATAATCGTTGTGATATTTCACACAAGTAATCATTAATTTTATATGTGTTTTATCGATAATAAAATATTTAATCCATTGCACGTTTCCTGGATAAAACGATTAGCTGAGATTATATGTTAACTAAGTATGATTATTTGCTTTAAAATCTGATTAATTCGCCCCATCGTGGTATCTGATTAGTCGGTTACCTACACTTATTTTTATACAAAATTATTTGTATTCTGTTACCTTGTTTTATAATATTCTATATGAATCCCAAAGTTCTATTGATTAATATAATATTGAAATTAAACGTCCAGCGTTGAGGACGAGTCTGGGGCATGAAATATTTTATATAACATCATAATAAATTGAATATAAATATCTACATTTTAGTACATGTTTAAAAAAACACGTACGAAGTTAGCTCTCTGAGAATTAAAATGTTGTGTTGCCTTGATTTTTTTTATTTTGTATCCTTTACCTATGACGTCACAATTTATTTCTTTTGCTCATTATCCCTTTCACTCAATCACTATCGATTATTATAGGTATTAAGTAAATACATTGTCTTATTTGTAAATATTATTGCATTGTTACATTATTAATTAAATAAACACGAGATAAATATAAATTTCCGTAATAAATATTAGTTTATGAATCTGGGATGTGGGAATGGAGAAAGTAATCAATAATGAATATATATGACATAAATATATATTTTGTTTGTATACACCTAAAATAAACAAAATCCTTTTAGTAACAGATAAGTATTCATTCTTCATTGTTTCTTAAATGTACAGATTATCAACACATTTTATATTGAAAAAAGTTATGATAAATCTTTGTGTTAAAAAATAATTACTTCGCACATATTTAAAATGAGGTGTGAATATGTATTAAAAAAAGTCATTTGAATTCCAGCCTCACATTGACATTATAATTTGAATTTGAAAAAAATACACCGTTATTTATCGTAAACTTGCGGACCCGGCGGACTACCTAAACCATCCTCATGAATAACTTTATCTACTGGTGAAAACCGCGTGAAAATCCGTTCAGTAGTTTTTGACCGTATCGCAAACAGACATACAGTCAGACGTGGCAGAGGACTTTGTTTTATAATATGTAGTGATAATGCTCAAGGAACCAGCAAAATATTATTGATTAATTTTTAAAACGATGTTCATATAGTTATTACATTGAAAAAGCTTCGGTAAAATTATATCACGATGTTACTCCATTTGGTAAGCGAGAAGTGAAGCATCTACATGCCTAAACAAACCGGTATAAAGGGTATACGATCTCGTTCCACGTACGGATTAACTATGTGAAAATCTGGCTCCTGGCGCGGTACTCAGTGTAAACATAGCCTTAGGGCGGCTACCATCGTCTGCGCGACATGAGATTTTGATCGAATACTATACAAATTTACACAATGTATACAATACTGTAACTTTGATAAATAGAAAAACATAATTATATTTCACTACAAGGATTATATAATGGTATTCATTTCTTTAGAAGTTTTTCGAAACAACCAAAAGAAATATCATATTTTACTTATTTGACGACCTTACTCTTGTGTAAAATAATGTAGTCGGGTAATATATAGATATAAACACCTCTCTGTATACTTTAAGCTTATTTTTAATTATCGTCAGGATCCGAGGAAAGACGCAGTGAGGCTATTGAGAACATAGTCCGGTGAAGCTGCGAAGGGCCGTCAGGGCAATAGCGTAGTGAGTTGGAAAAAATGCTATTGAGAAATAGGGAGAGGCTCAATGTCAATAAAATGTCTTATACAATCTGGTACGCAAGTCAGTTAAATAAGCTCTGGGCATATGAAGTCGTCTATCTGTAACAACAGTATTCTGGGGGACCAGTCAATACGTGTAGTTATGTAGGCACGAGTAGATGCTCGTTTGTTTCCAAGTCTACGAATGCTGTAGTTCCTCGGGATTAGTACTTCCAGCGACACTTCACACAGTAATCAGATAACAGCACTGTCACTGAGAGGTACTTTTTCAAACCGCAATCTGAATTTCAGGAAATCCGTATTGAGATAGAGACCATGGTTGGATGTTTATGCTTCGTAGTAAACGGGTGTGATTCGAGCCTGACCAGGTTTAACGTCAAAAAACATTTGTGGTTCCTTTTTTGCTTAACACGATTCCATTCAGCCAAATTCTTACTTTTCAGAGAGTATCTTTACAAATAGAAAATAATCTCGAGGTTCTTGCGATCCATATAGCAACGGTGGAATCTCCATAGAAACATCAACTCCATAAACATTATTTTTAAATTTGTATTTCAAACCAGACCGGCTTCTTAGCTTGTTAGCTTAGTACGATCGTGTGTGGAATATTGCTGTAATTTCTGGGACGGATTATTGATGTCGATCTACTCGCTACTCCTTAACTCAATCGAATGTCGAACTAAAGACTAATTGTTAATGCTTTATAGGTCACACTTTGGACACTCCGCAATAATTACACCATTTCTCTTCAAATACCTTGTATCTTATTCTACCACAGGACAGGACGTGGTGAGAGATTTGTTACACGGTGTAAATTTCTCTGATTTGTACGAAGCTATTTGCTACTCCTTTTATAGTAGAATATAATTCATTCTCATCTATATATAACTTTAGAACCTTTAAAACAAAAGTAAAGAAACATCTCTTGAGTAAGTGTAGGTAATCCATCGTCTACCTCATCTTTACTTACTACTGGGTTAGATTTACAAGTGTTTTCCATACAAGTTTTGCTAGGTGGTAGAGCCATGCTGAAGCTATTACTGGTTTCATCATGAATGGGTCGGCTCGCCCGGGGTACTACCACCCTCTCACAGAACACCGACGTGAAGTAACAATGCTTGCATTGTTGCGTTTCGTTCGGTGAGTGAGAGCGTCGGAGGCCCACCTCCCCTCCCCTTCCCCCAAATACAGGCTGGCAATGCACTTGCGACTCCCCTGGTGTTGCAAGTGTCTATGGACGGCGGTGATCACTTACCATAAGGTGACCCGCCTGTTCGATTGTCTCCTGTTATATAAAAAAAACAATAAAAACGAAATAAATGGACAAATAAGACTAGATCGGTTCATAATAAATATTAAATAAATAAAACATATTACTATGAAGCGTGCATTTAACATACTTAATCTTGATACGCCACATACTAAACATAGAATAATAAATAATGCCGGAATAAAAAATTAAAAAACAATTTTATTTGCGTAGCAAGAAAACCTTAGCTATTAGTAAAAAATAAATATCTAGAGATGAATATGTCACCGAGTCATTTTGATTTTATTGCGTACCTAAAGCTGGGACCTTTATATCGGCTAATCATGAAGAACAGATGAAGACTGCTATGGATAAAAACATTGAGGTCACGGTTCACGCCCGTGGCACTGACTCCCTGACGAAATTGGCTTAAAACCGATAACTTATATAAACTATAAAATCTGCGACGTATAATAACATAAATCCCGATTTGTGTATTGGATCGAACACACGGTCGTTACGATTGTCGAACAATAAAATAGTACGAAATAGCCCGGAGCGGTGGTGATATTTTCTGATGTGATATATATGCATAACGCGGTTAAAGATGTTTTCGCTTCAAACATTGTCATATAGCACTTCTGGATTCATAAGAAACTTTTAATACAATTAACAATAATGCATTTAAATATACAAATACATATAAAGAAGTTTGTGTATTTACATGGATATGCATATAGTATCTAGCAGGAATGCGATTTTATCCCAGGTCAGCCACTGATGGATTGCTATTTTTGAGGATTAAGTATGTTGGGACATCTGTGTATAAGTGTGTGTTATTGACAGTACCTTTCAAATAAGAACACAGTATTTTCATAGTACGGATGTTGCTTTAGGGAAGACAAACATGGTGTCGGATGTGCTGTGTACAATCGAATTTGTCCAAGTTATACTTAGTTTTAGTCTAAATTCTAATTACTCTAAAGTCTGTTGTTATTGATTTAATCTTCCGCTTGCCTGAAAAAAATTGGCGCTGATTTGTAGAGCCGTTAATGATTGTTATTTTGTCCATATTTAAAAAAATCTGCAATGCTTTGTTATTACAGCTAGGCTCTGAACTTAAGTAAAGTTAGAGTATTTTCCATGTTACCTATTACTGCTAGTTCTCTTAGCCCGTATGTCACAAACGTATTTACTTCTTCTTATCGATTTTTTACATGTTTTGCTATTATTTCTGAATTAATCGTCATCTGGAATCGGCTTTAACCTTCAGTTTTACAATATCAACACTTATCAAATAAACTTGGCGTATAGGTATGTACTTATTATGATATTTTGTACCGATATGAAATTGTGATTCTATGAATGGAATAATTTTATGATAATTGCTTTAATATATTGCAGTTTATTTAGAAAATTAATCACAAAGATTATTGTAAAAATTGCTGAGATGTTTTGTGAAGTAATTAAAAAAATTTTTTGGACATATCAATATAAATGTGATATTTTACTTGTTGCTAATGACTCTCTAGGAAAGTAAAGTGGTCCAATAGTAAGCTATTATTATGAGTCAATTAAGTTTTGCAGAAGGACGTATATTGCCTATATGTCTCATATGAACATTGGTAATATATTTTTACTTTATACGTAACTAACAACGATCTACCCACTTTAATTGAAAACACAATTGCATGAAATTAAAACTAATTACTATGAAAATATTAAATCACAGTCGTGTAAATAGGAAAAACCTATTTCAGTTGAACGTTGACAGCTCAAGAATTAAAAGATAAGCTCACATGATATACAAATACAAGACGTATCTAACGCTATCTCGTACAAATAAGAGGAGCATAAATTAATCAGGGCTCAGTGCGATAGACAACATGAGTAATTCCACGGTAAATGTTGCTATCAACGTGTTTCGGGTGGTACATCTCGCGTCCTTATTGCCTCTGTTTTCAGATGTATCTTTGATAAGTATATTCGCTCATAATTAACTATAAAACCCCAATAATAAGGTTGAGGTTTAAGTGTGTAAAGAATGCTTGTTTGAAAATTAAAATATATTTGGCGTTTCATTATGTAAAACAGTATTTAAACCTGTCTTGTTCAAATGTAGTATTAAGGGAGAATTGATATATGATTACCAAGTATCAGGCAATTGTCTTAACTCATCTAGGTAACGATAATGGTTCCTTTATGATATTACGAACGCTGAAAACAGGAACAGTTTGATGGTCACCTTTAACCTGACATAATCATTTAGGTACCTAACATAGTGTATTTCGGATTTTATTAAAAACAGTTACAGATACCGGAACATCTGTTGCGACTATATTACTTAGCAGATTTACGTTAGTGTGAGTTCAAGAATGGGAATGAGTTTTAAAAACATCACACTGATTTTGGGAATATTTTTTTAACTCGAGATGATAGCTCAGTGGACGAGATTTTTTTTTCATACTTGTCGGTGTCGCACAGGGTCAATTGAAATTGGCAATATAAAGGGAGAGAGGAGTGATCGCAATTTGATACAATTCACTATTCACTCCCTTGACGTGTTGCATGGGTATAATATTAAAGCCACCAATATTTGTTAGTCCTGATATAGATACAAGTCAGAGAGTCGTGGTAATTTCAAGGTCTGTTAAATGTCTTAAGATTAGCGATCGCATGCTTAGCAAGCATCTTAGTGGACGAGATTATAATGCAGTGTTTTTGAAAGTAGACTACAGTTAATTCAATATATTTTTTTAACTAAAAGCTTAGACTCATAGGATTGAGTGGAAGGGTATCGCGTGGTTCTAGATAATTTCTTTCGATTAGATCGACGCTGAAACCAGTCTTGGTATCCGTCATTGTGCCACGGTTAAGCGTAACGTGATTTGGGATAAATTAGGATATATCGCGTAAGCATTGTAATAAGATTTGTTATTCAATTAGAACGGTGGTACTTACTTACGTTGATGAATCTATCACAGTATCACAGTAACCCTTTAGTTTACCGCGTTCTGGGATTAACCGGTGATTAGCTGACTGAAGTTAGTGAGTGAAGACCGGCAATGGTAGGGTGTCTGTACCCGACTGGATCGCGACCACCGTATACCAGGTGGAACACCCGCCATAGTGGCACGTTTGGGCGTGTCGCGTTCCGGGATCAGCCGGTGTATATCCAGCAACTGGGGGGGGGGGGGGCTATCCCTGACTGGGCGCGAGGTGGTAGGGTGTCTGTACCCGACTGGATCGCGACCACCGTACACCAGGTGGAACACCCGCCATAGTGGCACGTTTGGGCGTGTCGCGTTCCGGGATCAGCCAGTGTATATCCAGCAACCGGGGGGGACTGTCCCTGACTGGGTCGCTTTCAGGCCGGCATGACAGCGGCGACCGGCGATGGATAGTATGTCTTTCGGTGGTCGCCGTTGTTTTTGGATTGTACTGTGCTTACCATCAGGCACAGTACAGTCACTTTGCCGAGCTACAATAAAAAAAAAAAAAAAAAAAAATTCTCGATAGTCATGGTTGTCTTGGATTGTGCTGTACTTGATATCAGACACATTGTCATTACTTTGCTATGTTACTATAAAAGAAGGATTCCAGCATACAGGCCGGCAGATTAATACTTATTCGGTACTTACTCTCTAATATCATTAGTAGATATTAATTAAAATAAACGAAAATGACTATTTTTTTGTATAATATTTTTTCATCAGTGCCTATAATTGAAATACTTACTTGGATGGAAATACGAGGTCTCAACTCGACAATTGCAAGACGAACGCAAACAAAACTCGTGTCGCCGGATATCTGTGAAAATAGTAGCTGTCAACCGTTGAGCTCTGTTTATCAACGCAGTTGTTATACGTTTTACATAATTATTTACTGATCTTGTAATCTCTAAAGTACAGTGCATTATCATATGATATAGTATTCACAGAGCTATCTCCTCTAATGTGAAATAAGTTTTAATGATGTTATTATTTCTTTTCAAACATTTAATCGTGCTCGATACTTTTCGTTGTGAAACATTTATTGGCGCGCTTGGCAGTAAGATATAATTGTATGCCGTCACGGTAAACGGCATGACGCTCTCTTATGGCTTCATGTCTCTTCTACGCCACCGCGCTCGCCTCTCTTGTGTGTGCGCGCGCATAAATAATACATTTCGTTATTTCTCTGTGTAAGCTATTTCTATCCGACTATATTATAGTTGACACGTTTGTATGCATGCTTTGAATTTATTAATTATCATGAATTATAAATGTTACTACTAAATGAAATGATTCACATCTGACCATCGACCGGGCGTCCCGTGAAGGCCAATATTTGTTATCGCAGCATGATAATGTGATGGCACTATCTATAATCTATCAGCATTTGTCAATGTCATGCTGCCCTGCTAGTCCATTGGTTATTGGATATACACTAGTTATCTTGTCCCGAGTGGGAGATGGGCGACGTGCGTTGTAGTAGCGATTCAGTCATGTACTGACTGACACGTTACCACCGTGCTTGATAGTAGGGTATGATTGAACGGACCGGACTGACGGGCGGCCTTATCCATAGAACATGACATCTTTAAGCGTACCATTATGACGGTTATTACACCATGTATATCCATTGAGTCACAATATACATGTGTTATCAAACGGCACAACAATAGGAGAGCTCTTGAACAAGATTGATCAATTTCTTTTCAGTTTTTCCTGACGTTAGTTTCGACGTAGTAATAATTTATTATTGGTTGCGATATAAAGAGATGTACGCAAGAGATTCTAAAGTTAATAATTTGATATTACCAGTTCAATAAATTAATTACGTATCGTGGAGATATATTATGTTCTTGATTATTAGTTAATTTGTATACAGTAGATACTGGCATCTGTGTTAGCTACGCTTTAGAAGTACATCTGTGTTATTACAAAAAAGTTAAATACGTATTGAATACTTGCTTTAAAAAAGTTTGGATACTTACGTATTAAATGCACTGTGCTTGCCGCGGCAAGATCGTGTTATCCTTTTTCGCAAGTGTAACCTAACTTACTCAAACAGAGATAGAAGAGCAAGATATCGAACGTTCGGCGATCGCGGTGCATTTAATACGTAAGTATCCAAACTTTTTTAAAGCAAGTATTCAATACGTATTTAACTTTTTTGTAATAACACCCCTATGTTAAGGCGTGGATGTAAAAGTATGTACGTTTTCGTTAAATCAAATCTAACAGAGCATAACAATATTATCGAAGGTAAGAAAGTACAAAGCAACAATATAAAGTACTATATAAATTAATATTATATATATTTTTATTGATTTATATCGACTATTAAGATAAAATTATTTATTTATAATATTTATATGTACATTGGTGCACACGTTTCATTCATCGATGTTCTAGTTCCCACACTCTTTATTTCTCTGAACAATATATTTGTCGAAGGAAGTTTATTTAACTATCATATGTAATGTATCTCTTCATATTTATATAATCAAATGATTTATATTGTAACGTAATTTATTTATAATAACATCGTTCACATATTTACACATTTGTGTGTGACTTATTATTTACTAGAGGTAATTTGTTATCTTCTTCTATACATATAATAAGAATGTAAATCTATCATGTCTGTACTTTTTCGATCTTCGTGAAAAACATTGTTGCACGTGTCTACGAATAAGTAATAAAATACATTATAATGATTTTTGAAGTTATACTTCTTTAGGCGCGTTATGAAAAAATGATAAGAGTGAAATTTTAAGATGCGCGCGCATCTGTGACACAAAATTAACAGTATGAAGCTGTCTGCTTAACCGCTCATTAAGTCTCGAAAAAAAAGCTACCAACAAAATAGAAATTGAACCTCGATATTAGTCGCGCATGTTGGTACGCGCGTCGTTTTTTGTTTTTTTTTTTTTTTCTGTCGTTTTTTTCTACAAACGTAGATTAAGGCGAAAGATAAAATTTTTGAACAAATTGTTATCTTGTTACGCCAAAGAAGTATAACTTCTAACGCGTGTACATAAGTACACACACACTTTTTTTTTAATGTCTGTCCGTCTGTTTGTATGAACAAGCATCACTGCTAAAGTACTGGGTTTACAATAAAACTTCCACAAGAAAATCATAAAACATATCCTCAAGAATAACGTAGTTTTTGTTTCTTTACAATCGGTCCACTCTATCAAACATTATTGTGATTTGAATGACGGCTCGAGTTGAATACCAGAGAAAAATAGATAAGTAAATATACTTAGTAAATTCAGACCATTTTATTAATCACTGCTTTATTTTACATAGGGTTCCACACGTACGAAGTCGTGGGCACAGCTAGTATATAATAATTAAGATGCCTGTTCTTGCGTAGCTCGCTACTTATAATGTTTTTGCGTAAAATATTTTCATGACCGCTGATAAACAAGCATCATTGGCTGTGATTGTTAAAATAGTCATACTTATTATCTGAATATATTCACTCCGGGAATTCCAATAATCCGTCGAGCTGATATGTGTCACTTTCACGTGATTTATTAGTATTTATTGTTACAGTAAAGTCGATCACTTGATCTATATAACCTCGTAAATATTTGTACATTAAAATATTTATAGTAAAGTAATTAAGGACGAAACGTAATATATCATCTCAAAAGACATCTAGATATCGATGTCCGCAGAATCGAACCCCAGTATGTACCAACGAATTTTTCGGAATTGGCGTACATTTACTAATTTAAATTGATAACACTATCGGCTGACGGGAAATATCGTGAGGAAACCTGAACCTGAGAAATGTTCTTGTAGTACAGTATTATCGTATGTGGGAAAAATATAGGACTCTTGATACCTCGGAGGTTGGTAAATCGCTATTACGTCATGGGCTGGCGTGGTGATTATGCCTATACCTTCATTGGGGAAGAGGCCTATATCCCTGCAATTACAAGCTGATTTACTCATGTAAGTTTCTTCTCTTAACAGAGAAAGTAAAACAAACTGTTATGTAGTAATAAATCAGTATATATGTGCCCTTCAACTCAAAGGGCCAAGATGATCATTTCAAAAATACTTCATACAAAAACTTTTCAATTTTTTTTTATCACATACATAGAGACATGTAAATAATCTTCAGCCATGGATGTGTGCATACCTTGGTGCTTTTCGTGGCGAAATTTTTTATACTATCCATTTTTGTATAACACGCCACTAGATGGTGCTGTAGTACTTTCCGTACCGTGCAACAGAACATCGTGAAAATTGATATGTGTGTAGATATAGCAAACGCAGAGAATTTACACTGTCCGTTTTGCTATAACGACGTAAATTACAGATAGTAGTAATTACTATTATTAACAAGTTGGAAAAGCGAAGAGATGAAGGCTCAGTGGTTATCGTGTTCTGACACGGAAATAGGTTAGAATCATTACGAATAAATCGGAGTTCTCGGTGAAGGAACACATCGTAATGAAGTTACAGTATGGTGGTGGGACTCTTTCTAAGGCCGCCTTACTAGCTACCACCGTCGAATTGAAAATCGGTCATCAAACACCTATGGGTGTTTTCGGCGGTTCTTCTTGAGAGCCAGTTCTTTCTGGTTTAGCTTATTAATCATCTTGGACCACATCTGCATTTAACAACATGTGCGACTGTATTGAAACGGTTAAAACCTTCAAAATGTATTTTAAATAAATTTAAAAACGACTAGGAAACCGCGGGCGTATTGATAGTCTTATCGTATGTAATATACAAATATAAATAAAATTATAGAGGTCTGCCGTTGTGCAATTTTTTTTGCCAAATACATTTTTTTTTAGTTTTATTCCTTAGACACTCTGTTTTTATGTAATATCTATTTATTAGAGTTTTAAGAAACTCCGATAGATATTATAAGCATTACGCGTTTAGCAATTTGTGTTTTCTTGTCGTAGCGGAGCGGGGCAAGTGGCGGGTCGCTATGCGCAGGAGAGTGGAAGTAAATGAATAAAATTCACAAAGAAATTTTCGAAGCAACGTATATATATATATTTTTTTTATACTTTTTCCTCTATATATATAAACAGCATAGACAGAGTTGCAGGTATCAGGTTATCATATAAAAGAAAATTTATTTGCAAGTCTAAGATGATGGATCTGCTGATAAAATCAAAATATGAGTCAGTCAAGAAATCAAAAAAATCCAAGGACATTATCATTCGGTGAAGGGTGATTAAGTGATGACGGGCTATCTAATGTGGGAAAACAAACAGTAGTTTAAGGATTAAAATTTATTGTACGGCGCGATAACAATTGTTTACATTTGATGTCCTTAACCTAATCAATGTAATTAAGTAGGGCGGTAACAAGAGATTTTGTAGAGCACACTTAAATATTTTAAAGCACTGTATGCGGAAGAAAATAATTAATTTAGTTTCCCTAAAATCCTACCCATAACAGAACAGTCTGGAGGTAACCGAGGAAATGGAATATGGTGATTAAAAATTTATAATCAAAATTTGTATGCTGACCTTATTGAAATATGCACAGTTGTATAATATTACTCACACAATTAATATCATAATTATGGTTCGAAAAAATAACGTTATGGATTTTTTAAATCATAAGATCATAATCACAATCTTGTATGGCTACAAAAGTTTATTAAAGAAACAATTCTGTTAAAGATCAACGATTATTACACTTATAAACCTTGCTTCAAAATTGTAACATAGTATAATGTGTTATCTTTATATATAAATTTCTCCTGTACGTGTGTATGTCACTGAACTCCTCCTAAATGGCTGGACCGTTTTGATGAAATTTTATATGCGTGTTCCATCGGATTCGAGAATGGTTTAGATTCACAATTGGAAAAGGTAGCTGGCACTGCGGTTGCCTTCTAGAATTTTTTTAATTATAAAGGCAGGATAACGTCCGCCCGGCCCGCTAGTATCAATATATGTATATACCGTTAATAGATAAATAAATACTGAGAAATCACACACAACCGAACTTATTACGAAATGAGAGCAAAATGTATCGTTTCTGGAGTCTGCTAAAAATGAAAATCTTCATTTTTGAAATCAGGTATGTTTGTAAAATGTCATTTTCTTGTTTGAATTCGTAAATGTCCGATTGAGACACGAAAACAGATGAAAAAAAAACGAAAATACTATGTAATTACCTAGAAATTTAAAAATTATTCAAAATACTCTACATGATGGATGAGTATGGATTGATGGATGAGCGTATTTCGATTGTAGTTCCAATGCTGAACAAAAATCAAATGCTTGAGTGGATTACAGGCATTTGAAGATCATGTCCAGATTTATTAAAAAATGTACCTTTATATTCGATTTATTTAAATGTAATGATTTAAAGTTATTATAACCGAGAAAACTACGGGAAGGCGAGATTCCAATAACACTGGTACATATTTGATACGGAAGAAGACAATAAACCTACGTATCACCTATTTAAAGCCTCATTAAATGTTTAGTGCAAAACCAAAGTCCAAAGCAAATAAATTGTCAAGTTCGGCGTACATATCCATTGTAATTGTGCGAGCAGTGATTGCAGCAAGACTTAACACATAATACATTACAGTTTGTGTCACAACACAATCAGGCTCGCCGGAGGACGAATCAGGCGCCGAGGAGCGTAATCTAGGTTAACAGGGGTCAAACGGCATCACAAATTCCAATACGATATTAGACGTATCTGTGGCGCGAATCAACGATTCCACGGACCGGACGACGTCACTTGCGTCTGCAACTTTTCGCTTCGAAGCAGTAGGCGTGTTTGCAATTTAAGTGTTTGTTTCCGTTCTTTACCTTTTTATATATCTTACAGCATATAATAAACCTAATACTTTAAATAATGCAGATCGACCTACAACTTTCATTGTGACAAGCAGTGCCCTCGACACCGTCCGCGTGGAATCTAATGTAAAATAATCTGAATATATTAAGTACATTTACCTATCTACTTTTCTCTCATACTTAATTCGCGTCGTCATTAAAATTACAATAACTTATAATAGACTAGCTGACCCGTGCAACTTCGTCTGCACCAAATCGGTTATAACTGGTGTCAATTGTATTTTTAAAAGCGAAAAATTTTAATATACCTAAAACCTTATTGCAGCCACACCATCGATTTCCAATTGTGAATCCAAACTATCAAGGGACTCTCTCAAACCCAGATGGTTTGTGAGATTTTTTTTTAAATAAGGCTACAACCCGTTCGTAGCAACCTACATATATTGGCGGTAATGTGAAAAAAAGCTTTAGAGATATATATACCCCCAGTTTCTAACGAAGTTCCTTTCCCTTTTTGTAGACGTTTACTATACAGTCAGTAGAGCTTACATTATAAAATATCAAGTTGATAGAGTTAAATTGTAAATTAAACGATAAAATATATTCATAAAATAAATAATGATAAATGAAACACTGAATGATATCATAACTATTTTCAACTTGTATTAAAACTTTTTCACACTCCATTGTATTGAAGGAAAATATAAATATTAAACGCGTCAAATGTCACTTACCTATAACTATTTGTCTAAGAGCTAGTAATGGTTTCGAAAAAGAATTTCAATAAGCCAGTTTTTATTTATCTTTATGTTCTTCCAAACAGTGTGCGGGCTACCTGGCTGTAAACGTTGCGTTTATTAGTGCATATCGCACCTTTACAGGCAAAAATATTGATTTTTATATAATTTTTTAATGTATTGTTTTTTACTAACTTTGAAACGCTACTAACACATGAAATTATTATCGCCAGACATTTAACAGTTACAACAGTTAACAATAATGTGCCCGATGCTATTTTTTTGTAAATCAAATAAGTATGTTCAAACCATGTTAAGGTAGCTGTAATTTTAATATTATTATTATTTTTAATGAAGGCTTAGTCGCCTGCGCGACTATGTCGCCTTAGTAACATACAACTATATAATAATAAGAATGACAATAAACTTAACAATAGCTTATATTAATTTTGTACAATTCTTTAGCATCTTTCGAAATGGGGTCAGACAATAACGAATTGTACAAACCAGTGTGGAACGAACCAGTAGCATTAAGCCGAGATCTAATATCTTCGCTTCGAACACATTCTGCCAGGATGTGGTGCATGTCATCGATGAGCTCACAACTCTGGCAGAGTGTTGATGGTACTTTACGCATCAGGTAGGAGAACTTTTTACATGGGATGTGTTCTGAGTGTAATCTCATTCCTGTGATTGCTTCCCGACGGCAAATCGTACTGTCATCAATCCATGGTGACCTTAAGGGATGTGGCTGAATCGTTCTGTACCATATTCCTTTTGTTTTAGAACGCTCATCAAAGTATTCCTTCCAATGCGAGTAACAGCTATTTTTAAATACTGAGCATACATCCAAATAAGTTGGTAAAATATTAATAATAGCACCTTCGGAGGATCCTTCTCTAGCTAAAAGATCAGCTCTTTCATTCCCAGTTATACCTATATGAGAAGGGATCCAATGCAAAACAATTACTTTGTTCTTTGCTTTGAAATCTAGTAATTGCTTCAAAATAGTGTAGGCTATCGGTATTCCTCAAAAAGTCAAGGTAAATCGAGCTACGTGTTGAAGAGCAGTTTTTGAATCGGATAAAATAACAATCATAATGGACTCAGTGGATTCTACAAATGATAAGGCTTCTGCAATTGCTATCAGTTCAGTGTACATAATTGAAATATTTTCATCAATTTGAAATTTCATAAAATTTTTGGAATTTCACTCAAAAAATGCGGCTTCTAAATAATTACCAGCTTTAGATCCGTCAGCGTATATTTTAACAAAATTTGGTAATTATTATTTATATATTGAAGACAAATATCTTTTATTTTAAGAATATCATATTGACTCTTTGGCTTCCAAATACCATCTACATTTATTTTAATAGATTTTGCCAGCTAAATATTGTCTCCTAAGATGTAATGGACATATGCTCAATTCGCTTTCCATAACATGGATTGGAGTACTTTTAATGAAACCCCTGATAATTCTCATGGCCTGGTTTTGGACTTTTTCAAGTTTATAGAGGTTAATCTGAGCACTATTATCATAAAGAAAGCTCGCATAGTCAATTCGACATCGGTTATAACTGGTGTCAATTGTATTTTTAAACGCGAAAAATTTTAATATACCTAAAACCTTATTACAGCCACACCATCGATTTCTAATTGTGAATCCAAACTATCAAGGGACTCACTCAAACCCAGATGGTTTGTGAGAAATCTTTTAAAGTAAGGCTACAACCCGTTCGTAGCAACCTACATATATTGGCGGTAATGTGAAAAAAAGCTTTAGAGGTCTATGGACCCCCAGTTTCTAACGCAGTTCCTTTCCCTTTTTTGTAGACGTTTACTATACAGTGAGTATAGTTTACATTATAAAATATCAAGTTGATAGAGTTAAATTGTAAATTAAAGGATATAATATATTCATTAAATAAATAATGATAAATTAAACACTGAATGATATCATAACTATTTTCAACTTGTATTAAAACTTTTTCACACTCCATTGTATTGAAGAAAAATATAAATGTTAAAAAGATATGAACACGACGCGTCAAATGTCACTTACCTATAACTATTTGTCTAAGAGCTAGTAATGGTTTCGAAAAAGAATTTCAATAAGCCAGTTTTTATATATCTTCATGTTCTTCCGAACAGTGTGCGGGCTACCTGGCTGTAAACGTTGCGTTTATTAGTGCATATCGCACCTTTACAGGCAAAAGTATTGATTTTTATATAATTTTTTAATGTACTGTTTTTTACTAACTTTGAAACGCTACTAACACATGAAATTATTATCGTCAGACATTTTTGTTATTAACAATAATGTGCCCGATGCTATTTTTTTGTAAATCAAATAAGTATGTTCAAACCATGTTAAGATAGCTATAATTTTAATATTATTATTATTTTTAATGGAGGCTTACTCGCCTGCGCGACTATATCGCCTAAGTAACATATACTATAACTATATAACAATAAGAATGACAATAAACTTAACAATAGCTTATATTAATTTTGTACAATTCTTTAGCATCTTTCGAAATGGGGTCAGACAATAACAAATTGTACAAACCAGTGTGGAACGAATCAGTAGCATTAAGCCGAGATCTAATATCTTCGCTTCGAACACATTCTGCCAGGATGTGGTGCACGTCATCGATGAGCTCACAACTCTGGCAGAGTGTTGATGGTACTTTACGCATCAGGTAGGCGAACTTTTTTAGTGTAATCTCATTCCTGTGATTGCTTCCCGACGGCAAATCGTACTGTCATCAATCCATGGTGACCTTTAGGGATGTGGCTGAATCGTTCTGTACCATATTCCTTTTGTTTTAGAACGCTCATCAAAGTATTCCTTCCAATGCGAGTAACAGCTATTTTTAAATACTGAGCATACATCCATAAGTTGGTAAAATATTAATAATAGCACCTTTGGAAGATCCTTCTCTAGCTAAAAGATCAGCTCTTTCATTCCCAGTTATACCTATATGAGAAGGGATCCATTATAAAACAATTACTTTATTCTTTGCTTTGAAATCTAGTAATTGCTTCAAAATAGTGTAGGCTATCGGTATTCCTCGAAAAGTCAAGATACATCGAGCTACGTGTTGAAGAGCAGTTTTTGAATCGGATAAAATAACAATCTTAATGGACTCAGTGGATTCTACAAATGATAAGGCCTCTGCAATTGCTATCAGTCCAGTGTGCATAATTGAAATATTTTCATCAATTTGAAATTTCATAAAAGTTTTGGAATTTGACTCAAAAAATGCGGCTCCTAAATAATTACCAGCTTTAGATCCGTCAGTGTATATTTTAACAAAATTTGGTAATATTTATTTATATATTGAAGACAAATATCTTTTATTTTAAGAATATCATATTGACTCTTTGGCTTCCAAATACCATCTACATTTATTTTAATAGATTTTGCCAGCTAAATATTGTCTCCTAAGATGTAACGGACATATGCTCAATTCGCTTTCCATAACATGGATTGGAGTACTTTTAATGAAACCCCCGATAATTCCTATGGCCTGGTTTTGGACTTTTTCAAGTTTATAGAGGTTAATCTGAGCGCTATTATCATAAAGAAAGCTCGCATAGTCAATTCGACTGCGTATAATATTGAAGTATAAACGAACTCAATGTTATGGATGAACACCCCAGTTAGAACCGGCTAATGCTTTGAAAACGTTAAGAGACTTAGAGCTAGATTCTGCATCTGCATTGATATGTTTACCCCATTTTATGTATGATAAAGATAGTGATACTTGTGAAAGCGCCTGTTATAGACGCATGTAATCAAGATGGCGTCAGTCCCAAGTCATATGTCTACGTTTATCGTTGTTTTTCATTGTTTACGGTGAAATCTCAATATCATAATGGTTAATAAAATAAAGTATGTTCTTTGCAATGGAAAAAATAAAATGGTTTGAAATGAATTATTTTATTTATAAAGAATATCATCGTGCATATTAGTGTCAATAACAAAATTCCCTGACAGTGGTAAATTCATGTTTTAATAGCGTTTAAAAGTTACTGAAAAAAAATGTTCCTTAAATTATTTATAACCCAAAATTTTGACCTGTAAAGGTGTGATGCGTATTAAAAACACAACGTTAACCGGCTACCACGTATCCTGAATCCTGTTTGGAAGGGCATAATATATCTTCATATTAAAGAACCAGCGTTTCTAAAATTCTCGTTCTTCCAACGTTGCTGGCTCTTGTACTAAGGTGTTGCAAAAAAGTCTTGTTACGTTAACTACAATTTTTTATCTTTCGTTATCCTGGAGAACCCCTTGCGTTTTATGGGACAAAAAGTATCCTAAATGTAACCTTGGAATATTAGTTATTACTGTGTCAAGTTTCGTTAAAATCGGTTCAGTACTTTCAGCGTGATGCGTGTTCACAGGGACAGAAAGACAGACAGACAGACAGACAGACAGACAGACAGACAGACAAAAATTGTAAAAAGATTATTTTTGGCTTCTATATCGATAATAAAGTCTACTCCGATAAAAATTTTCAAAAAATATTTAATGTACAGATTTGACCTTGCTACAGTTTTATTATAGTACTAGCTGACCCGTGCAACTTCGTCTGCACCAAATCGGTTATTACCGGTTTCAATTGTATTTTTAATCGCAAATAATCTTAAAAAACCTAAAACCCTATTGCAGCGTTATCCAGCACTTCCAATCGTGAATCCAAACTATCCAGGGACTCATTCAAACATATACCCAGTTGGTATGTGAGAAATATTTTAAAATAAGCATAAAATTTGTTCGGGAAAATATTAAAAATAGTGATAAAAAAGGAAAAAAAAAAATAAATATAAATTTTTTTTAGAAAATTTTTTTCCCGTTCCCCTTTTTATTTTCACCCCAATACTGTAAAAGTTGAACTTTATCTACATTAAATTTCCATTTTGTTTTAGTTGTTTGTTTTATAAGAATTTGTAAAGTATACGTGAAATCTGCATTCAATTTTAATTTGGTCACATTTATTTTACTTTTGACATACAAACCACCTTTTTTACTGAGATACTGAACTTGGGATAATATACCTTTCTAACAGTGAAAGAATTTTTGAAATCGGACCAGTAGTAGGTACCAAGCATTCCTCGAAAACAAAACTTTACCACTCATTATAATATTAGTATAAATACAACATAGTAACTGCAAACAGTAGTCCGGTGAAGCTGTTAAGACCTTGCTAGGTCAATAGCGTGGTCAGTTCGAGAAAAAAAAAAATAACTGCATACACCTCAACTGATTTATTTTAATCTTAGATTCACAAACCTGAACCCAACTACTTCAAGACTCAACAACATTTAGAAAACTAATTTTATCAAATATCGAAACAACACACGTACTGATAGAACTCTAGTTGAATTTTCATCTTCTACAATGCAATGTAGCTATTATCTAGGTTTATGTTTTAGGAAAAAATCTTGTCACCTTTGTTTAGCAAACATTTTTTTATACAATAAAATAAATGTAACAACATATAAGTGACAGTTTCGTTTACACATATTTTTTCATATGTGGTTGATAATTACGGATAGAAATGTCATATAGCCGTAGCTCAGTTATAACGTACTGGACATTATATGGTCCGCCGGAGCCGACGGTTCGAATCCCGGCGATTCTTTTTTTTTGGTATT
>AP028428.1:7508970-7676006 GCA_036509395.1 Antheraea yamamai
AGTTTAACTATAAATCATTTACAAGTATAATTTGCATATTTCAATGACATAATTACTGTTATTATGATTATAAAATGTGGTAAAAACAAAGATGTAATTATGTTAACTATCAAGTATGAATGCTTAAAGAAAATATTTTACGAAATAAATTTTCCTTTTCATTTCATCAAGATTCAGTGATGATGATTAATTTCGTATCATAGTCTATCAATTGCGGATTACTATATACTCTCTGTGTACAGAATTAAACCAGAATCGGTTGAGAATACCTAAGGACCTAATACTTTGATTTGTTTACGTTGTCTACAACTATTACGTATATTTCTTAAAGTTTACTAGTTTAGTAATGACAAATACTTCCCGTGTCAAATTTCATTAACATTGGTTAAGCTGTCTTTAATTAAACTGTGAGATCAAACAGACAACCAAAAAAAAATCACTAGTAAGCACCCTTTATAGGTGATATATTAAAATTTCGAAACAATTGAATTTACGGACAAAAATACTTAGAAACAATTATTTGTACAAATACATAAGTAAATGTATTTTTCATTGATATTCATCAGTTGATTGTAAAAATTGTCACCTATTGTCGTGACTCGCTCAATTACATTAGTGTCCAGGTAAAAATAGCCACAAGTAGTTATTTTAAGTACAGCAATGCGTGTCGAATATTGTGCTAAATAGTGAAGAATGACCAAATTTGTAATCCGATTTCCAATTTGACTCCTATGACGTAGAAAATTAGCATATACGATTGGAAATATTCAATAAAATCTATTTTTGACACGCTGTTAATATTGTATCGGACACCTGTAAAATTGTATTGTTCTTTTGTATGTCGCCGATTATTACAACCGGTTACTTATAAGTAGGCAGATAAAAATAACAAATTTGATATTAAATATGAAACTGTATAATAGTGTATTGTAATCAATGGTAGGTCAGTGAAAATTCAACCAAGTACCTATGTAATTATTTATTTGAAAATGTCCGTAGCGGATCGGCCCAAGATATATATTTTAATTATATATTTTTTATATCATAGGAGGCAAACGAACAGGTGTGTCACGTCATGTTAAGTGATCACCGCCGTCCATAGACACTACCATGGGAGTCCCAAGTGCGTTGCCAGCGTGTTTGGGGGAAGGGGGAAGGGAATGGGAGGGGTGCCTCCGGCGCTCTCACTGACCGAACGAAACGCAACAATGGAAGCACTATTACTTGACGTCGGTTTTCTGTGGGTCGGGGGTAGTCCGGTGAAGCTGTAAAGACCTTGCCAGGATAATAGCGTAGTCAGTTCGAGAAAAAAAATTGTGGTTCATGCTGAAATCACTAATAGCTTCAGCGTGGCTCTACCGCCCCACAAATTATATTTAAAGGATCTACATATAGGTAGTAATAAGATACTCAAATCCTGAAAGTTTCATATATTCGACTCCATTGGTTGTTGAGAAAATAATTCGTACGTGAAAATATTTTTTCGAGGATCTTACAAAGCAACTGACTGTTAATTTTCTTAAGCTCTTAAGTACTCCTAAAATGTAGCACAATTTTTGATAAATCAGTTTAGTCAACCCTGATTCTGTTTTTTATATTTTTTTACGTGTCATTTTTTTTTCTCTATAATCATTGTGGTCAGAGACTTTCATGGTATTTTTTTATACTTTACGTGTTTTAGTGTTTGGCCACAATCTCGTCTGAGATTAAATGACGACGTGGTCTAAATGGCAAACACACGAAACCTAAACGGGTTCGGCTATTGGGTGTAACTAGCCGAACACACGAACAGGTGTTTGACGACAGATTTCCAACATGAGAGTCGTAGTCAGCCAGGTAGACTTAGAAAAAGCCCTACTATGGTTGCATCACGATATTTTTCTTTCCCGGAATTTCTGACTCAATTGCAAGGATACGAACCTACGTCAACAACCAACCAACATAACCACCATCAAGAACATCGACGTGCTGCACTTGATATTAGACGTGATGAATTGAAAGCCCGAACACCAGCCGCAATCAATTATACCTACTTGTGTACAATGTGCACACACCTTCCGTAAGAAAATCGGCTATATTAGCCATATGAAAGCACACGAGCGCCGGAGTTGAAGCAGTCGTTGTGGCCGAAAACGGCCGGGAGCATACATACATACATACATACATACATAACCATCATCGCTTCAAAGGGGTTTTGTTTTTTATTTCACCATTCATTACATTAGTATCACATATCTTCCTAGTATTATTTTAACAGAACCCCACGTCGATACACTATCAAAATAAAAATCAAAAAATACTTTATTCACTTTAGGCCCTTAGAAAGCATTTATGAATGTCAAAACTAACACCGGTTCGGAAAACAACCCAGTCATCGAGAAGAACCGGCAAGAAACTCGATCTGGTTTATCTTTTTAACATATATGTATATATATATAAATTTCTTCTGTACGTGTGTATGTCACTGAACTCCTCCTGAACGGCTGGAACGATTTTGATGAAATTTTGTGTGCGTCTTCCAGTGGATCCGAGAATGGTTTAGATTCACAATTGGACCCGCTGCGGTTGAATTTTACATTTTTTTAAATTTTATTATCAAGGCAGGACAACGTCCACCCGGCCCGCTTGTATCATATAATCTTTTTAACAGCGTCACCTACCGGGTCCAATTGTGAATCCAAACTATTCTCGGATCCACTGGAATACGCACACAAAATTTCATCAAAATCGGTCCAGCCGTTCAGGAGGAGTTCAGTGCACACGTACAGAAGAAATTTATAAATAAAGATATATATATGTTTTTAGTGGATGCACAGAGATGAGTCAATTCCAGACATCACCATCGTTCACATATTTATCCACTCTATAATAGCGTTTTATCACCAAAACCTGTTTGACGTGGCGCTTAAACTCACACTATGCTTGTACCATTTTATTACTACGAATGTACTGACTAAACTTATTCCGGTTGTTTGATTCTTTTGCGATAAGTTTTTACTTAAATTAACATATTTTAAATAAGAGAGAATAGCAACAACAATGTTATAACTTTATATCTCACTAGCTTTTGCACCTGTCTTTGCTCGCGTAAATGTAGATTTGACCGCTTTTTCTTGATAAAAGGTACTTCTGACAACGTGTATGCATAAATTACATTATGATCGGTTCACTAGTAAAGGCGTGAAAGTGTAACAAATAAATAAATAAACAAACAAACTCACATTCACTGTTATAATATTAGCAAGGATTTCGATTTGAAGTCCATATAGAATTGTTATGAGTAGTTCTTAGTACTAGTAGTGAGAAAGGCAAAGAGGTTAGAGAGGCAGAGACATTACGATTTGACATCTGCAGATTCCAGTACCACGTCATGTATTATCAAAGTTTCCGAAATTCTCTTACGCTCATTAATTTTAGTAACAACATGGCCAAACCTGAAGTCTTTGAGAATGTTCGACATAGGTTCTGTGTTGTAGGTTTTAGACGTTTGATAACGTCAATAAATCCTATGATTTCCCACGTATAAAATGCTTCTGCCCGTAGTGTTCTTATTTTTATAACATGAGATATGTATACTGTAATAACCGAGCAACGGGTTGAAACCACTTCAGTAAATTATAATGGAATGACTGTATAATGAATTTGAATCACGATTGAATTTCATACATGAAAATAATACAGTTACATAATGCATTGTAGAACGAACAGTTCCCTATATTCAGTTAGTTTCATATTTTCAACACGTATGCTCCCAGTTCAAGTCGCGCTGCGCATACGCAACATCGTAAAACCGATGCACGGCTGCCTACTACCTAACGAAGATAGCAGAATTATTCATTATACTTACGCCTTAATCGTAACTAAAGAGTCTTGTCTAGACGCACTACCATAAACTTAGCCTCGTAATGGCATTAAAATGATCCGTTCCGTTAGATCTTAATCTGTTAAGCATACAAATGTAAATATCTATACTAATATTATAAAGAGGTTAAATTTGTGAGTTTGTGAGGTTGTAGGGGGTAATCTCAAGAACTACTGGTCCGATTTGAAAAATTCTATCAGTGTTATATAGCTCATTTATCGACGAAGGTTATAGGCTATATATCATCACGCTAAGACCTATAGGAGCGGAGTACCAATGAAGAATGTTTCAAAATCGGGGCTTTTTTCCTTTTGAGAGCTTTCGCTGCGTGTCAGCGTTAGCCCAAAGTAACTATTCCACGCGGAGGAAGTCGCGGTCAGAGGCTAGTTTACTATGAACTGATAGATGAATTATTAATTTAAAAATCATTTAATTCCCTAAATATATATATTCTAGTTTTAGTAATTTAACGCGTTAGGATGCCACTTCGTTTTGATCTATCCTTCTCCAACGGAAAATATTTTCTATATCCTAGATTTACAGTTGTATTTCGACAGGTGTATTGAAAAATCAGTATTTTGTAAACGTTACGATGTATCCTATTATATATTAATTGTAATGCTTATTTTATAGTTTATATTTGTATTAAATTCTGTATTTATCATTCATTAGAAGGCCCGGCGGACGTTGTCAAAAAACCTTGTCAAATTATATACCTAAACCATTCTCATGAATCATTTTATCTACTGGTGAAAACCGCATGAAAACCCTTTCAGTAGTTTTTGAGTTTATCGCGAACAGACATACAGACAGACGTGGTAGAGGACTTTGTTGTATAATACGTAGTGGTAAAGTATAAAAAAATGTGTGCGTGTACTAGTGTACACACGTAAGAAGTGAAACTTGTTTAAGGCCTTATTTTTCGCAAAATGATCTATATGCAACTTTCCAGAAATTGTTTAAAAAAAAAAAAAAAAACCCTTTCTTTCTTTATGGCAAACAATTTCATTAATATATTAAAAAATAAAGTTAAATTAGATAAAGTTTAAACAAAGGGATTTTATTATCATAGACATGAATACAAACAAGATGGCGCGTAACTGAAAAATGTGACGGTAAATTTTTTCCAACGCCGATAAAGAAGTTTCACTTCAATAATTAACACTAATAAGTAGAGTTTCCTAACAAATATCTAGATGTATATAATAATTGACCAATTATAATAATACCCATACGTGGCGATTGGAAATCCGTACCTCCATTGAATTCCAATATGTTGAATTCCCCACTAATATCGCTAACACTAAGATCAGGTTTGGTCTGAACGAGTCTGAGTTCACGAAGGTTTTCTTTAAGTTCCTGTTTCAAAATATTCGTAAACATTTCTAAGAATTATACTATATAATATATGTGAATAATAAAGTACGAGAAGGTACTCGATTTCATATAATTTAATTTTTGCTGCATTATTAAAACGCCAACAAATTGGTCCTCCGTTTAATACAAGGCATATGTTCGCTTTTGTTCTCGCTAATACCTGGCAATACACATATTTTTTCCCTATCTATAGTATACTTTTTTTTTTCTTGTTCAAGTAAAAGGTAACAACCCTGCGTTCCTACACTTTCAACTTAGCCAACAATATTAGTCATTACATTTAATCTGATATTGGAATAATTATCGATATCATAAAATATAAGACACGTTTTGTCTACTCGTCCATTTCTTATTTAATTAAATCATTATCATTACATAATATAAAACAAAGTTCCCTACCGCGTCTGTCTGTTCGCGATAAACTCATGAGGAAGGTTTTAGTATATAATTTGTTAGGATAATTTTTATATTCAGGGAGGTACAACGTCTGCCGTGCTCGCTAGTTAAAAATAAGAGATGATTTATTCTGTTTAGGTATTAGAAAGTCAATTTTCTAACCGCAGAACCGTGCTACTTTTAGTAATACAACTGATTTATTATAATAAGAATGCACGGGTAAATCAAGTTGGACCAGTTAAATTTTATTTGCCCTATCGAAATCGAGATCAGCGACATCCTTAGCATACAAATTTTAATGTCTTATAATAAATTATGACTAATTATGCCTAATTATTACCTAGTCTGCGTTGATCAGAACTTCTCGACGAATATTTGAATACTAGTAACATATTTAACTTCAAAGATACGTATCTTGGAGCAGTAAACACATTTTTATTTGCTGATTTACTGTACAAGACTATATGGAACGTCGTTTATAGAGATGTGTCAAACTGATTTCACGAGCTTTAGAACAGTTTATCCGTATTATATTCTATTAGAATGTTCTTAAAATATGTACCTATCTTATCGAGATATTAATAAATATAACTGAAACGTCTACATACGGTATTTCAAATATTACATATTATTTTAATTTTTTTATAGTGAATTGTACCAAACATATTTTTTTTTGGACCAACATTTTTCACGTAAGAAATGATAATGACACCCCCGAATTAATTTTTTCGCCAGATCAAAACTACATTCATATCGGTAAAAAAACGCCAATTCAAATTGCAATTTTTGTATATTTAAAATTGTCATGTAGGTTTATGATGTATAACTGTTATATTATAATCTCTCTTTATATATAAAAATCAATCTTTGTATCTTTGTCCGCTATGCATGCCGAAACTACTGAACAGGATTTTGATAATAATTTAGGGGCGTATTCTGGGGACGCTCGAGATTGTTCCTGTATCAAAAAATCTATATATATATAAGTGTGTTTTTAATATATTAATGAAATTGTTTTCCTTAAAGACAGGAAGGGTTTTTTGTTCTTATTGGAACTTTTGACACTAAATTTCAATATTATTTTGACATATTTCAATTGAATATAATTAGCTATTTAACCCACCCGCTTCCGAATTACCCACAATTGGTCAAAATGGCATACGCTAAGTTTTTAATTAATTTTTTTTTTAATTTCGCGATATTCGGCAATGACTTTTATGTACCCGTATGCTTGCAATAATACATTTATTTATATGACAATGCGATACATTACATATGTATATCATTTTTATCTACAGTAATATTATTGAACGTAATAAATACCCTTCTTTATCCTCCACCTACGCAGGTGAAGTAATTGCTATATTAGAAGCTATCAAATTTGTACTACCTTGTATAACATTTTTTTTCAATACGTCTACTGCTAGTTAGCTGGATGAAAATGCCTTGTGAACATTAATTTCCCTTAAACATTGTAATGTGTTTATTTAATATTTGACGATACGTTTAATTCTTATTAAATATGAGCGATATATAACATGATTAAAGTATCAATATTCTGCTGTGACCACAATATTGACAGAAATAGCTCAATGTCGAGTTGATTACTTTTTTGTATACAGATATTAGAGTTTATACGAAATAAGTCTCTCATTAAAATTTTCAATGTGTCCTCCACTTTACTTTTTAATTTATCAAAACTGTAATTACTTTAGAATGTGAGATCAGCAGTTATACCTACAATTTTCGAGTTGATAATCGGTCTGCAACCACCTGTACGATATTCCGGCAGCGGCGTTTGCGAGTCTGTTCTCGTTAGGGTTGATATGTTTAGGTTTACTTAGGTATATTACGTCGTTTAACCTCAGATAAAAATTAAATGTAAAGTATTAAAAATTATATTAAAAAATCTATGCGTGAATTATCTTACTCAGGCGAACGAAATAGCAGTCATAGTTGATTCACCATAGCTATTTAATTATTAAAAAAACGTTAATCCAAAGTTTTTACATCGGTTTCTATCATTTTAACTCTCTTTTAACTCGTTACAGTGCATTTGATATTGAGTTCTCTTAAGGCTTGGTATTTTTACTGTTTTAGATTACATCGTCATTTAACTTTAGAAGAAAAAAAATAATAAAGGATTAAAAAAAACATTAATTTTTTTCCCGTAAATTATCGTACTGGAGCTAACAAATTTGTTGCTATAGTTAGGTCATCATGGCTAATTATTAATTAAAAATACATGAATCCAACGTTTTTTGATCTATTTACCCAATTTAACACGTGACCTCTGTTACAGAACTTAACAGCGGAAATTCGTCGCAGTAAAACACCGCCTCGGAGGTCACCCGAGGATCGCACCGTGCCGCGTCCGCCGTCAGCTCCCGTGCATCATGACCGCAATCCACACACACCTCATCTCTCGCCGAAAAAGGAAGCTTTCAATAACCTGCTCAATAAAGGGATCACTGGTAAGTATTTCAAGCTTACTTCAGCACATTTGAGTCATATATAATCAAAAGTGGCTATCTACACTTCAACTCATATTTTGGCAAAGTGGAAAAAGTGTTTGTTTTCTAAAGGATAGCAGTGATGATTGACGTATAAACTGTATTTTAATGTATAGATAGTTCACTTATATGCCCACTTAAAGTTACTATGACAAAGTTTAAAAGTAAATTAACGTTTTTTTGTTGGCGATAGCTGCATTTGATGCTAACCTTTAAAAATGGCCGAATTTGATACTAAACTTCTTCTAGCCATATTTGACATTGAACCGAGTGACAAATACGCGCCTGTGATTGGTCGAGAGATTAAGATAGCCAATATAATCTCAATAGTGTCCGCTTTTGATTCTATAGTTAAAGTTTGGACATAATTTACAAAGGGAAATATCCATATTTGGTCATTTTCTGAAAGTCGGTCGTTTTTTATTCAAAATTTCCTGTCTTGCCACATAAATAACTTATTTTTCACAAATAATGTAGATAGCCGCCTATAATTCTATACGACTCATTTGTAATTGACGAAAATATATCGCGATGGTACCAACGCGACAACCAACCTACCAACAAAAACAAAAACGCACAGGTCATATAATATTATTATTCTTAAGCGAAAAATAATTGCTAAGTCTCATCAGAAATATTATAATTACATGGATAAATTGGTAATATATGTTTATCGCAATATATTGCTCGAATATTTAACAATTCCGTATGGCCTTTTCCATTTTAATCTATAATCAAATCGTCCTGATCGGAGTAGAAGATATTAATATATTTGTGTAAAAAAACTATTTATTAGTGTAAATGTATAATCAACTCACACGACTATTATTATAGTTGTTTTGTACGTATAAATATGTTGAGTTGTATACATAAAATATATAAAAGATGTTACAAAGTTATCTACTTGTAATAATCATTGATTTAATTAAACTAATAGTTTGCACTGTTGTCATGTGGTGGAAATTCGACTATAATTACCTAATTTTTTTTGTATGTCAAAGGAGGCAAACGAACAGGCTGGTCACCTGATGTTAAGTGATCACCGCCGTCCATACACACTAACAACATCAGGGGAGTCGCAAGTGCGTTGCCAGCTCGCGTATGGCAGAGGGGAGGGAAAGGGGGGAAGGAAGTGGGCCTCCGGCGCTCTCACTGAACGAACGAAACCCAACAATGCAAGCACTGTTACTTCACGTCGGTGTTCTGTGAGAGGGTGGTACTACCTCGGGCGAGCCGACCCATTCATGCTGAATCTAGTAATAGCTACAGCGTGGCTCTACCACCTTCAAATGTATATCTTATGTCAATTTATTTAAAAAAAATAGATAATCTATAAAATCGCAATTCCTATTCTTAAAGTTCAACGTAGGTTATATTATTAAAGCTTTGAAGTCGAACGTCCAGGACATCATAAATGAGTATTGCAATGCCATAGATTTATTCACATTATTCATAGTCACGCGCGGTCCCCTCCGCTCCTTTGTCTGTACGTTGGAGCTCATCTCGGCGTTAATCTGTTCCTGTAATTGAATTACTGATGTATTTTCCACGGTCGTCGAGACGAATATCCGATTGACATTACATTTATAATGTACTCAAAACAATAACAACTATTGAAGTTATACTCCTTTTGGCGCGTTAGGGAAAAATGATGAGAGTAAATTTTTACGATGCGCGCGCACACCGTCAGGAATTTTTTTTTCTCTAACTGACTACGCTATTGTCCTAGCAAGGTCTTCAACAGCTTCACCGGACTACCACCGTCACGAAAAACCGACACCTTGAAGTTATTACGATGCGCGCGCACACTGTCACGAAAAACCGACATCCTTAAATTAGCTATAGTCAGCATTTTGTTTCTTTGTATTTGTTGTTTGTATTTCTTTGTATTAAAACTTTCAATGTATTAAATACTTTTTTTCTATTGTTAGTGTCGTTTTTTCTACAAACGTAGAATAAGGCGAAAGATAAAATTTTTGAAAATATTTTTATCTTGTTACGCCAAAGAAGTATAACTTCTAACGCGTGTACATAAGTACACACACACTTTTGTTGTTTATACAATAACATTATTTGTAGTTCTAAATGCCTTTCTTTTATGCACACGTACGGTTTTATTTATCTAGACAATACAATCAGGTACCAAACCGGTCAAAGAGATAATCGATATTTATACAAATTGACTTTCCAATAAAATATATTGTACGTATGAATGGTTATTTATCGATAACGCTCAAATAGATGGACATAATATAAAATGAGATTTAGCATAGAAGTCGATAATGATGTGTGAATAAGAAGGATGTAAGATATAAAAAAGAACATACATCCAGCTGTTATATATGTATATATTCCTCCAAGTTTTTGTAGGTAGCCTGTAATTGAATGAAATGTGTAGAATTTATATTTACACTTTTATATATTAGTGTTATTTAAACTTATTATTATATTTAAGTTATTTGGTAGGTGGTAGAGCCACGCCGAAGCTATTAATGGTTTCAGCATGAATTGGTCGGCTCGCCCGGGGTTAGTACCACCCTCTCATAGAAAACCGACGTGAAGTAACAGTGCTTGCATTGTTGCGTTTCGTTAGGTCAGTGAGAGCGCTGGATAAACCCACCTTCCATCTCTCTCACCCTCCCCTTCCACTTTCGTCTTCCCTTCCCCCCCCCCCCCCCCCACACACACAAGCTGGCAACGCACTTGTGAATCCTCTGGTGTTGCAAGTGTCTATGGACGGTGGTGATCACTTACATCAGGTGACCCACCTGTTCGTTTGTCTCCTATGATATAAAAAAAACAATTTGATATAACAAAGTGTGATGTTACTTGAAATATTGATTAAATAAAAACGGAAGTTGCAAAAAAAATGTTTTGAAAGAAATGGCCATAAATAAATAAATAAAGTCTCGGCTAATGCGAAAAGGGGACTTAAAAAAAACTAGAAAGAATAGATCGGCAAAATTCTTAAATAGACTGACTATAAGATGAATTTAACAGAGTTCCGTTATTTTAAAGTTTTTAAAGAAAGAAACTTCCAAATAAATAATATCAATCTGTTTAACGTAGCTAATGAAAGCGACCCCTAAATCCGAGTAGTTAATTTCACGATCGGTTTACCGTAGCACAGCGCATGAAATCCAAAATGACGAGTATCCATCGGCTTCCTATACCACGACCCGTAATACCCCGCCGTTTATTCCCTACATAATAATTTTCCATTCATTCTCCTCTCTTTATGAATCATAATCTCTAAATCTCTGCCCCGGTCGTCTGTCTTTATCTGTACAGAGTAAATCCTTTTTATTTGTCTCGCTCTTTCTTTTACCCCTTAAAACTAATCCGGGACATCCCGTCTGGAGGCGCGTACAAACTGCACGCCGCGGTGCACAACACACGCGTAACGTTGCGTCCTTTTGATAGTGTTTTGATCAAATGATCAGAGTTTGTATTGTTATTTTGTGATGTTTTTATGCGAATTATGAATTAACGAACATTTAAAACCCAGACTAAAGGCTCTTACAAATTTTATTTAGTTTTATATACGTTCGTAATATTTGTTGTCACGTGCAAGCTATAAAAATTATGTTTGATGACCAATCGTAAATTTGTTTATTATCATCTTTAGAAGTATATATAATTCTTCTGTCCGTGTGTATGTGACAGAACTCCTCCTGAAAAGCTGGACAGATTTTGATGAATTTTTTTGGGAGTGTTCAGTTGGATTCGAGAGTGATTTTTTTATTATCAAGGCAGGACATTGTCCGCAGCTTCCGCTAGTAATGTTATATATTATCTCTTACAAATTATTATTTCTGTTAAAGGTTTTAACAACTTGTTAATTCTTTTTTAATGCAAATAATACTGTTAAGTCCGTTCATACACATACTTGGACCTATATAAATAAAAATAAATTGCCGAATATATGTAAGCGCATCACTTCAAAACAGCGGTACTTATTTGGTTAATTCTTTTTTTGTTGTATTTGTCAGGACAATAATGTTTAGAAATTCATACGAACAAGTGAAACTTTGGTTAAAAAATCTCCATATAAAAATGTGAGTCAGACAGAAGGTAAAGAAAAAATTTGATTTAATTTTCTTCGGTATTTAACCCTACAGCTAGTCTATATATAAAAATGGATCTAATTATATAAGAGAGATTGACAAACTCCAATACTGGCCGATCACCATGAAGGTTGGTACACCTGAGTATTTGTCTATGGAGAAATCTTTACTTGAATTCGCTACTAGATGTGGCTGGGTTCTAAATTATCGTCTAAAACACGGACGAAGTCGCAGGCAATTACTGGTAATACAGTGCAACCTCTTTAAGTCGAACCTTGATAAGTCAAAAACCCCAAAACTCGAAAAGATGTTTTGTTCTTTCCGTTCAGTCTCCAAAACCTCTATTAATCGAAACTTTAACCCTCTATAAGATGAAATAATTACTGAGTAGTTACAAGCCATTTCGGTACATATTTTTTCTCCATAACTCGAAGAAGACATATCGGATATCTGTATCTCGAACACAGCAATGTTCGATTTCACAACCAACTAACTCGATCATTTGAAACTAGTTACCTCTGTAGCTTCAGCAGAATAAGTTACTGATTTTAAGAGTTCGTTAACAATGTTTGTTCAAAATTAGTAAGAACGAATCTTAACATCCACAAGCCAAATATTTCCTAAGAAAATCCACGTTAGTCAAAATCCTTCCTTAGTCGGAAACTTTGTAAATCGATTTTTTGGCGTCATTCTTGAAGTTGAAATATATAAATTAAAATAGATTATTATGTGTTTCGCTTCGGATACGTTAATAATTAGTTTGCTTCACAGAAGTATTCTAAAGAATAGTTCCTGCGTGGGATAAATTAAAACAAAATATCTGAGGTCACGTCAAAGAGCTCACAGTTGAATTTAATCCGTAATGTGCTTAATCGGGCGTTATATATCATTATTAATTTGGTATCGTCTCGCGCCGTCGATCCGCGCCGATTAGCGATTGCACAATGCCAGCCGGATTACGCCCGCTGTGGAGATATATCTTTTTGTCAATACGTACCTACCTGTGTAGCGTCAGCACGATAAGATTTAATTGTAAATTGTTAAGGTTTATGGATTTAATTCGAATTTTAGTGTTATGCAATAACAATTTAAACATAACCTGTACTAATACAACTCAGCTTTACTTGTAAACTTCAATTATAGGCAATGCTTATCTTTAGCTCGGTCTTCTTTTATTAATATAAATTGGACAGAGAGGTAAAGCTTTGATTGGTCTTTAAATGTTAACAGATTTTTATAACCAATAAAATAAACTAAACAATAAAACAATATAGAGTTATATGAAATATTTAATTATTGCTGATTATATTCTAAAGTACCGAGTATTAAGTATTAGTAAAATAAGTGTTAAAATGTTAAAGTGTTAAAATATATTTGAAAAATAACAATTATAGAGTATAATGTCAACCTTTAATCGTCCCACTGGTTTGTAAAGACTATTTCTGAGACGCAGGCTTAATAACAACGCCAGCCCACGATATATTGACAATTTCAAATGCAAACACCGCGAAATCTACAGCAATGTATCTCATTTACGGTGGAATAACAATAATATTCTTCATTCGTTCTGAATTCCTTTAGAAGTTTTCGTATGATTTTTTTTGGGAAAAAATGTTACAACATATGGACGCTTGTACCTGCGGACATCAAGTTGATATCCGCTAGTCTTAATCATGTGACTACGGTTACTCTTAAGAAATGACAATTTTATTACCGTTAAATCCTTGATCTAAAGTTGGTTTTATTACATAAAATACAACATTAAATTTGTATTTTTTTAATAAATATTACATACTGTAAGTTTCTAACTAATATTATAAATGCAAAAGTGATTTCTGTTTATTACGTTTTCAAGCCTTAAGTACTCAACCGATTATTCTGAAATTTTGCATACACGTTGCCAGGGTAAAGAAAAGGACATAGAGTACCTTACATTGAGAAAAATGTCCTGCCCCTGTGGCATAGGTCAAACCTATTTTAACACGAGTGCAGCTGTGAGCAAAATCTAGTAATTTATATATATCATATATTATTATTTTTCATATTGTATAAGGTTGAGACCTTATAAAGAATATGTAATCCACTTTAAGTTGACTACCTCAATTAAAACTTCTACGAATTTTCAACTGATACGTGTATTAATTAAGTGTTATTAGTCTATATATGTTTATTAAATTAAAATTGCGATACTGATGAAATTAAGAATCCCAGAAAGATATGAAAATTGCATGAGCTAAAAATTCACGCCTATTTTAAAAATAATATTAAACTTAAGGTAACTTTACTGACGTTACTCTATACGAATAAGCCGGTTTTGAACAGATAAGCCGATTTATATTTTTTATTACGCTGTGTTATTTTTTCTTTTATTTTGTGCGTAAGACATAACCTATGTAGTTGAAAGCGGCTTTATTGCTAAAATAGAAGGATTTTTTCGGACATTTGAATACAAATTACAGGCATTATACATATAAGTTTATGATGTTGATCTGACCGTGAATATTTAAAAAAACAATATTTGGACATCGGTTCTTGTCCAACGTAATCTATTATCTGATTGCATTTTTATTAGTGGATTTTTTAAGCTTTAATCACGACTTTGGGTTGTTTTCTTTCGTCAGATTAGACAAAAATGTCACTCATTTATGTTAAGTGTCGATCACTAAAGTAATATTAGTTTAGGTGAGGTTAAAATGAGTGGGTGTTGATATAAAATAATGATATGACTATCAAAACGAGACAGCGTATTACTGGTATATATAAATTAATACTTCGTCGTGTTTTACCTGTTTGTTATGTAGCCGAAGGCGTGAAAGTGGGTGAATATGTTATTATTATTGCAGTATATTGGTGTATTAAATACTATGTTTTTATTTTAAGCTAGCTAGTGTTTCCGATCTTGTACATAATTTTTGCTTATCCATATTAATATATTCCATTCAATACAATAAATGAACAGTTGCCTTTAGTAATATCAAACGCGATTTCGAAATCGGCTAAATCTATATAATTTAAAAAAATACTACACGAGTTTTTGGAGGGATTTTAGTCTGTCATTTACTGGATTTTATATTTTATTCATAATCTTGTATTATTTCAGTTCCTCCATATAGTTATTGTAATATTGGTGGTATTTTACGTAATATAGTTTATTTATTGTGAAGAAGTGGATGGGAAATAATACCACGGATCATAAATTCTGAGATACCACGAAAACTCCATGGAAAGGTCTAACAAGGGATCCACCATCTTGTTGGAACATTGAAATTATTCACACGACACTCCATAATTGGCAGTTATGAAATGACGTCTAACTTGGCTGTATGGTCTAGATATCTTTGCCTTTTTGTTAGAGAGGGAAAAATAGAAACCAAAGAAAAAAAATCTATGGTACTTTAGCGTTTGACTACAGCTTCACTATATGCTAAATGACAATGTGATCTTAAACACGTTAAAGCTAGAAAAGGACTGACTATAAGGTATATAATATGTTAGAACACACTTATAGACCCAACTTATCGGGCGGCAGTTATTCAGGGGGAAGTTAGAAGAAACCTTTCCACCAAGCTATGGTTTCATACCAATGTTTCCTTCATTGAAAGCTCCGGCTCATTATAGAATTCGGACATACATACATACAAATGGTATATATAATTATTAGTAACTATCCGTGATTTAATTGTACGTTAACTATAATGTAATATTTATTAACAATAAAACGTAAGTATGTATAGAACATTTAGAGATAATGTACCTTTTTATCATTGCATTTTTTTTTAATTCGCATCGTCAACGCCGGAAATTACGCTTTACATAGTATAAAACAAAGTCCCATACCGCGTCTGTCTGTCTGTATATTCGCGATAAACTCAAAAACTACTGAACGGATCTTTCCGCGGTTTTCACCAGTGGATAAAATGATGCACGAGGAACGTTTTGGTATATAATTTGTCCAGGTTTTTTTTATAATCAAGGCGAGACAACAGCTGCCGGGCCCGCTAGTTACATTTCAATCACAAATTTGACTTCTTTATACCGAATATCAACACAGATATTGTGATTGGTCCATATTTAAGATGATTTACGTAGTAGATTATTCATTTATTTATTTATACTCGAAATGTCAATTGATATGTAATGGTTTAGGTAAAAGTCATTTTTTTATTATAACCTGGACCCATAAATTTAAACTATATACATATGTACTGAAAGTTCGTAAAAGTGGATTACATATTTTTATATAGTCTCAACATTATGTCACATGGAGAAATGATAATTAAAAGTTTTTATTTAAACTTGGAACACTAATCGTGACGTCACGATCGCGTCCTACCCTTGTATATAATAGTAGGGCTGTTACACACTCAAGGGTAGCGCTTTATCTCCGGGCGACACGATGCTGATCCGGTCCGGGATGATCCGGATGAGCGCGCGATTCCAGTACTGTAGTGTGTGTGAGTATGTGTGGATAGCTACGTGTCCACGGTCTGTCGTTTTACTAGTGATGGACTTTCATTTGGAGTTATGCAGTACGTGGAGACTATGCGCCATCATTAAAATCAATATAGGTTTTAAGTATTACACGTCACGTAATTGATTAAGTGATTTATGTTATCCTAACTAATATTATAATTGCGTATGTGAGGTTGTTCGTTACGCTTTCACGCCTTAAATGCTCAACCGTTCATTATTAAATTTCGCAAACACGTTGTCAGGTGTACCTACAAAAAAGGACATGAATACATTTCATTTGGAAACGGTACTATTCCCTAGCGATAGGTCAAATATTGACACGAGCGATGCCGCCGACAAGAGCTAGTTATATTTTAAACAAAAAAGTATGTGAGGTTGGTCGTCAATTTTTTGAAGTAAAACGTCTTTATGCACGCTTGTCTTGGGGAGTAAGCTGTGTGAGTGCGTGGAGAGCGTTACGAAAAGCGTGATCGGGTGAGACGGACGGAAGTTGAGAGGGAGATGTAAGTTACTGAAGATAGATAGAAAGAGAGAGCTACGTTTCGTGTTATACATATATAAACATATATATATATACATAAATATAGATGGAGCTATAGAAGTTTCATTTCAATCGTGTGGTCTAAAACACACTCGTTTTTTTTATATGTACCTATAGATTATTTAACCATCTATATCCATGTACCTATATTAGAATATTAAAAATTATAAGTCGAAAAACCCTAATGCCGAAATTCACGTTTTCATACTCCTTGAGTGTAAATCGCGTTACTTAGTAGCTATAGCCGTGGTAATAAAGTTTACATTATCGAGACAACAGTCACGTATATAATTCAACTTAAGGTGACCATTTAAATTGTACTGCTATTGCTCGTCGAAATAGTTTGAAAAATATTGTAATAATAATATCGTTGTCCCAAGTTATTAATGTACATACATGCTTACGATTCACATTCGTCGGTCGTCTAATCCGGCTTAGACTTGATCCGTGTCCGTGTGTGTGCACGCACCCTTCATTTATAGATATTGTTTCGAGCTTGTGTTTAGGACGAAGAGCGAATGACGTGAAGTACTGACTGTACTCGTCACATAAGTAACGTCCAATAAAGGTTAATATTAATTTTAAAATGCTTGAATTTACCTTCATGTATTCGCGTAAGACACAATTTTTTGTTGAATAAGGGTTCTGACTATATTGCGTTATACATTTCAAAGGCATTGGTGATTTCACAATATTTAATTTTATTTTAGAAACAATTAGCGGGGTCCGCGGATGTCGTCCCGCCCTGATAATAAAAAAAACATCACAAATTATATACCGTAAACCTTCTTCATGAATCACTTTATCTACTGGTGAAAACCGCAAGAATATCGGTTCAGTAGTTTTTGAATTTATCGCGAACAGACAGACATACAGACGTGGCAGGGGACTTCGTTTTATAATATGTAATGATATAGTGCCTATATTAGATACTGAGTGCTTCTTTTATACGTTATACAAAATTTATACATTAACCTTTCATTTGCTTGCACAAATAAGACCAAGAGAGAAAGCAGTGCAAAGTTGGTATGAAAATAAGAGGAAAAAACTGTTGATAGTGAATTGTTAAATAAGCTTATTAATTTATAAAGAACAAATACTTTAATATTGTTAAAATTATTTACAATAACGACATACTAGCTTAGGTTAGATTGGACTTGAGATATAGAAGCGCGAAACGTCGCGACAATGACCTGCAAGCGTTAAAATCTAGGAGTCCAGTCCAGTGCATTCGTCGTAGTACATAGAATGTCTACATTAGCAATGCAATATTTATTTACCGTTATATTAACGTCGTAATAGGTAATTTTTTTCTTTTTATATGCTCGTTCAAAAGCACTCTATAAGTAATTTTAGGTCTTTATTCATAGCGGAGTAATATAACTTTCTAGTTTTTATCTGCTCAGTGCTTGCTGAATACAAAACTAGCATTATATTAATTTTCGCATTTCAAAAAGAAGCATCCAGTTTGTAATATCGTTACAATGTATTCACTAAATCAAATATCGTAAAAAATGTCACTTGATGGTATACATTTTACAGTATTAGCTTTTGAGACGTAGTCGTAGCGTGTTCTGGGACTCTCGCCATGTCCTGTTTTTGAAGTGAAACGGTACTTTTAAGTATATTATATAACACCGTGAAAACATTTTCCATAAAAAGAATAATGTACTAACTTTCTTAGTTTCGGGCAAGCGATTTTCGAGTTTATTGATCTTAGAATTATTAACATCCATTGTTGCGTTTAATTAGAATATAAGTTATAATGATAATAAAATATAACCAAGCGCCACCTAGCGGCGAGTTATAGTGAAATAAATAGCATAAAACATTTTCTTTGAAAATTGAATTGTATAATTCTCTCAATTATACGGAGTTTTTCAATATTACATATATAAATATATACTTATATATCTCATCCATCGATTCAACAGAAACTCGTCTACTGCTACCTACACCTAAGCTTTAGTCAAAGATCGCCACAACGACCTTTCTAACTATGCTTGCATCCAACGGATACTCGCAATCTTCACCAAATTGTCATATTATTCGTAACCATCATTAGAAATTTGGTTGATTCAGTACATGTACTATTGTTATAAGTTAAAGATCTCTAATTAAAAATACCTCAATTTTAGCACTCAGTTACAAGCGTTAGTAAACGTAAAATTTCGCCTAATATATAAACATTTTGTTTAAGATTTCTTACGTCTGACAAAGAGCTGAGAAGGTCTACACGTATAAGATCTAACTAAAGCACACACGTAGGTACGGCTTAGTAGAGCTCTTGATCCGGATGAGCCGGGTTTAGGTGGCAGAGGCTGCCCACCGTCCGGGATACATCTCCGACCGGATTACTTTTATCCGAATTTCGTTGAATAACTTGCGAAAGAATTTATATATTTATTAACTTTGCTATTCCGTAGGACTACATTGTGAACAGAATAGTACGCGAAGTCTTGGACAAACTATCAGAACGAAAGCCCTCGATGTACAAATTTGTAAGATACTTGTAAGATATTAGAATAAGATATTAGATATTAGAATTATCGCCGACGAGAACGCAGCTACCATACATCAAGTGGAACACCTTTTCTTTCTTCTTTTCAGTACTGGCAACCCCTTCCTCTTCAAAGACTATCACCTTCATAACTTAGTCTCTTCTGCTTTAAGTGATTCTTCTTCTTATGAAAATATGTTCCAGGCTTTTAATAATGAGTAATCTCGAAGATTAATATGCAATGATGGATTTGGACGGGAAAAGAGAGAAGGTAAATAAAGGCTGCAGTGGGCAATATATACACATAAATAAGATCAGGGTTGTACAATGAAATATTATGATAATTAAAAAACTTTACCAATGATATAATATAAGTTTTATTCTTAAGAGACAGTCGCAGGGAAGGATAGCCTTATAAATACACAAAATATCATACAGTGGTAAGGATTAATAAAGGGAACAGAAAAGAATATGTATAATGCAAATGGAACACCTGTAAAAGTGGCGTGTATAGGCGTGTTGCGTTCCAGGTTAGCCGGTACTTACTTGTACTTGCCTGTATTACTACCATCACTTCAAATCGTATAATTGTATCCAGGCCTGATATATTTAGAACAAGAAATCTATCTATCTATCTTCTATTTATATATGTATGTATGTGATGAAAATACAGTTCCTATGAGGCCGAAAGACGTCAAAACTACTGAATGTATTAGCATATGAGTATGACCATTCGATGCGAAATTTTCCGTAGATGGTTCTATGTTTTTTTGGGCTATATCAACCCTTTGCTATGTTTTTTAATGTCGGACAAACCGAGGGGTAGATACTTAGTAAATATATAAGTAGAACGATCGTGGTATAAAATATTTGAGTTTATGAATTTATTTGTAAGCAAAATCGATATAGGCGATAAAGGCATTATGGAATTCAATCATGTTCAGATAATCCCTTGAAGGTACAAATCGATCTAAATTGAACGTAACCGAAACATACTTATATATATAATTCCAGTAAACATAGAATAGATTTTTATCTGATATAGCACTGACTACCGTGCCACACTTATATAAATATGACATTTATGCCTGTGTGTGATATCATATTAAGATCATGTATTTACCTGGATACGAGCGCCAAAGACTGCGCCAAAGAAAGTGCATTATAAACTTATATGCCATGGTAAATGCCTTTAACATATCCTCATTGTTACTAATTAAAGAGTACGTATTGCACAAATACATTTCTACAAACTTGCCTTTTTCATAAAGGGAGTTAAAAGGAATTGCGGTATGCATGAAGTTTTGTAATTTTTGTTCATGAAATACTGCTGAATATTAGTTTAAACGTAATATACAGTATCCAAGAGCGTTCATGTAATGGTATTGTGCAAGCAACAGGCTTCAAGACCGCTCGATCGGACGTAACCTTAGTCACCGCGGGAGAGGAGTGTGCGGGAACGAAATTTATTTCTTTATTTACAACTGCAAATAAGTAGATATCCATACAGCAGCACCCTTATTTAAGCAGTAGAATGAGATAAAGAAACGACACAAAATATGTATTAATTATACATGACTTACTCAATACACTAATGTACATAAAGCGTGGTTTTAAATTCATTTAATCACTATAATTTTGGGTATATACTTTTCCCGAAGTCACAAAGTGATAATATTTCTGTTACAATTTTTTTTGCTATTACCATAGTGTAAATTGTATATATGTGATAAAGCGTTGTAGATTTTCAGACAAATTTACTCCTTTTTAGTATAGTTATTATATTATTTATCGGGCTGTTGACTGTTGAATAATTAATTGTGTAAAAACAATTTCAAGTGCTTATTCAACATGTCAACTTTGTCACGGTTTTCCATCACTACCATAAATAATATATAATCACATTATTTCAGTTCTAAAATAAACTTTTTTCTCAGTAAGTTATATTTATTAAAATCTTTCGAATTACGCTTGACTTATAGGCTGGATTCGCTTGCGGGTCTGTATCCAAGGCGATCGGGGCTCCGTCCATCAATCATATAGAGATAATCTCTGTTCAAGCTTAATTTGAGGCGTGTACTTGGCTTAAAGCACACAGGCCCACGTTAATATAAAGACGTTCAATACCAATGGTGTATTCTGACGGTCGCTCACTGATATTTATTTAAGATTACGATTGAAAAACACGAATTAATGAATGTGCGATTTCTTTCTGTATTCATAAAAAGTATACATTTTTTTATATAGATTTTATCTCAGAATAAAAAATTACAGATTGAATTCTTAGGTGACAGGAAGCCATAAAATATTCAAAAAATGATATTGCAAAATGATGATATTGTGAATTTTTGATAAAATACTAGTTGTCTGATTTTAGATTGTTTAACTATAGCACAGGGCGTAACTCGTTATTATATAAAAAAGACTGTAAATTACCTATTTTAATTTTTAATTCAGTTTTACAATTATAAAAATTCTACAATAATTTTCTTCTCACGAATAAATAATCAGGAATTCCGTGATCACTTTAATAAGGAATATGTATGCTTATAGATCACACAGATAGTTCCACTGTTTGGGATTCGAATTTACAAGACAAAAATAGCGGTGGCAGAAACAACTGCGCCGTCCGTATAGTCAAAAATTAAAAAACCTCGCCGATCTACCTTCGTTTCTGACCTGAATTTTCCTTTGACGGCATGTGTGCGTGGTTGTACGTGTAATTCTATACGAGTTAATCTGTCGGTAACAACAGAGAGGCGCAATCAGCTGAGCCGCTGATCAATCGATAAAAAATCGTGCCGGCAGCATCGTGGACAAATAAGCGTGGCCGGTGCCTGGTTACGGATGATCCGAACCATTTGTCAAGATTAGGCTTTAGGCGAGACATATGCGGATAGTTGTACGATGAATTTTCTTTTACGATCGAATTATATATCAGAATATTAGTCGCCAATCAGCGCTTTGTAGTTAATCAAAGTACAGTTTACTGGTTAAGAGTTAATAAACAATAGTCGATAAACAGATTTACGTTTTGCATTTTTTTTATATTAAAAATGTATAACAAAGTTGAATTGTTCAAATTTCTTATATATATATGCAAGTATAAGATAATTTATCAGTTCTTAGACGATGAAAAATAGGTTCTTGATACTTGTTATTTTTTCATGCTTTAGAAAAATTTAACGGAATTTAGTATAGTGTACTCTCTGTAGTATCAATAACTTCGTGTTAAAGTATTAAATCTCCTCTTATTGTTTAAAACATCGTAAAAACCATAGAAGTGAACGCCAAAGGCCTCGTTCCCTCGTCTAATCGGCAAGACCCCGTCTGGTCGGGCTTAGGGAATGCGCCCTTAACAAAATCTTAATCCCTACAAAGGGTTAGTAATATTATCTTATTATACTCGCAAGAAATAAACCTTTAATTTTCGAATTTTCCTTTAAAATTATGGACCCCACATTTTATCTTATTTATATTTTCTTCATTAAATATCCTATTGTTCTTTTCTACAAAAAGGTCGGTTTTATATGTAATAATGTGTATAATAGTAATCCTAAAAACATAAAATAAACGTGCCTTTGTTTGTGTGTTCATTCGCTTGCTTGTTACGCTTTCACGCTATAACTACTGACCCGATCATCGTGAAATTTTGCATACAACTTTTATACATTAGGGGTACTAAAAAAGAATATAGGGTACCTTTCGTTAAGAAAAAATTACAGTTCCCAAAGATCAAACATTAACGCGAACGAAACCGCGTGCAAAGAATAGGTATATAATATTTTATACAATTGGACAAGTATATATAATAACATTAAATCGAAACAATGACCGAGTATACAATATTAGATAATATGTATTAAAAAAACATGCTATTAAATATTTTGATTTGTTGTAGACACAAGAATTCTGTAATGTATTGTTTTTAGTCAATTCTCTCATATTTACATGAGTTCTTTTAGTGTAACTTGTGTGTTTTTCTGTGAAGTCTATATATATATCCTTGTAATCAAGGTGTCTATTTAGGATGACAGACTAGCGAATTCCACTTCACTTGGGAATTCAATTGCTAGTTGATATGTTCTATTAAGAGCATACCTCTTTATAATTAGAAGTTTTTTATTATGGTACTATCTGATACCCGCAATTTCATCTGTGCTGTTTGTTATCTTTACAAAATATTTTATATACGGATAAAAAATACATAAAAAATTAAAACAAAATATAATTCGCTTACAAAATTTCTTTAATATCTTGTAGTGTTCCTAATTAGTAATTTATTTAAAAGTTTAATAATGAGGATATCGTAGTATTTCCTTTTAGATAATGGCTAAGTAACAAGTAAAATTACTAAAGACTGATTGAAATCTATCTACACCTCTAACATTTTATGGTATGTATAGATTATACCTCGATAGTGTGTCAATAGCTGCCTTTTCTACGACACGACGTTTCACGCGTGAAAACGATTTCGCGCGGGAAAGACTACGCGTGTAAAAACAAATACTAACAATCACTCATGAATTCACGTAGACGCTTTCCCGTGTTCAAACTTGCACACTCCGATCGCACGCTACGTGTCGTGTAAAAGCACCAATGGATTGAGTAAAACTTCATCGATGTAAAGTAAGTTTATCTAAAGTTTTATTATTCCATGATATAGTGATAAAAATATAGTTCAAGTATCAAGATATAAAAACAAATTTTCAAGTATAAACAAAACGCAGATCTGAAGTTATATTCTCTATATCTTAGTGGTTGATGAGCTTTGGTTCAACTTATATCTGGCCATGTGAAGACAGATCGTAGCAGCTGTAACCAGCATTGGTTCGGTGTCTCGGTAATCTGGTGACATGTTACATAAACATAAATTTAACTTCAATCGCGCACTCAAAGCCCATTAATCGCGGACTCAGTGCGGTCGCACCTTTAATGTATGCTCGCTTATTAAGGATGACCCAAATATTTAGCGGAGTGCTGTGTCGATATGTATAGCGTATATAGCGAAAGTCGCAGTGTCGATAGCTGAATAAATCTACAGCTAATCTGTTTCAGTTAGAATTTAGCAAACAGACGAATATGAAATAAGTGTTTTTTCAGAGAGAAAAAAATAATGATTAAGTAAGTACATATTGTCCACTCTGTATTATTCTTGAGAATGTAAAATTTTGTAACAAATTTCATATTTATATCAGTTTATTTTCATTCACTTATATCATAATACAAAAAAGTCTGCTGTTATTTTTTTAAATTCCATTTTCATTGACATCCAATTCCAGGTAATATTCAAAATTTCTAGTCTAATTTATCAGGAAAAACTTATATATTCAATCAGAAAAGTCATTTGAGAAATCGATGTGCAGGTGATGTAATTCATAATAACCAATAACACTAAGTAAGAAGATTGAATTATAAAGTTTGCAACCATGTTTGCAATGACAAATTTAGTTTTTACAAGGCAAAGTTACAAACAAAACTTTCTTTGACAGCCCTAAAAGATAAATCCGCGTCTACATGCATACATCGGACGACCACTACCGGTATATCTCCTGAGATCTGATAAGATTCAAATAAGGGATTAGAGAGGGACGCGGTGAGGATTTGCGCACGTCACTCGCGAGTGCGAGCGAAACGCACGACAGGATTATCTCCGGACGGACCGCGCCAAGTGCTGATGTATAAGTCTTCACATACATGTATATACTTAGTAAGGGATTTAAGGATCGTATAATTTTTTTTAATATCCGCTTGGAATTTTTCAATAATATATTATCATGTGGTTTTTACATAATAAGTGCGATTTTTGTAGTTTTATTCACGGAGCACGGTGGCTTTCTTAGTTGTGTGGTAAAGTTTGTTCGGAGACCACTGCGAGCGTTGATTTGAGGATGTTATATTAAGCACCGCTGCCATCGGGTTTACTTTTACATACTCGAATTGCAATCACTCGAACAGTACAACTATTATAATCAAAGAAATTAAATTTTGGTGAATAATTTTAAGAAATTGGTACTGTTTCTTAGATTGAATTATTATTAAAGAGGTTACTTTTTCGTATCGCCTTTTTGTAACAAAATAAGAACTCGCTAAGAATCTAAATAAAGACATCGATGTAGGTGGGACTATAACTTGTGTACTATTGGGCGTATATTGTGGGTTTGCTTAATGATGTCGTTTATATAATAATCTTCTACGACGAAGAAATGTATCTCTGTAATATAAATATAATCGGTATTACTAAATATATTTTCTTAGAAGTTTTTTGCATAGGCTGCATACATTGATTGAACATTAGCATTTAAAAAAAAGGCCGGTGTGACAACGGCGACCGGCGATGGATAGTTTGTCTCTCGGTGGTTGCCATTGTTTTTAGATTGTACTATGCTTACCGTCAGGCATAGTGCAGTCACTTTGTCGTGCTAAAATAAAAAAAAGCATAACCTGGACAAACATTGTTCATGAAATCTGATGAATCGTTAATTCATAACTTGAGATTCTAGGAGTGATACTGCATTCATTTTATTTTGCAAAATTATTTTAGAATGATTTTGTTTTTAAGATTAAGATTAAGATTAATCGTGGGCTCCTATTATTTTATGTTGTAAGCTTGTTATTACTGTCTTGAATACCCGGCTTTTAATTTGCCTCGTCGGGAGACGAAACCGAGATAGTCGGCTAAGTTCGGTTTCGTATAGTGTCTTCTTTGTCTATCACAGTCATTATGCTGAGCGATAGAGATAACGCTCTACAATACCGAAAGGGCTTAATATTAGCCAGACGTTAGATATCAAATACCCACTGGTACATTAGTACCATTTTACTATAACCACTATATTGTACTGCTACTGTAGTTGTTTTGGTAGAGTTTAATGTTATGCAACACTGATAATATTCTGAAAATTCTTCAAGAAATCTTCATAAAATTCTCTTCAAAATTGACACGTCTCGTTTAGATATTAGTTAGAATAACGAACAGATACTTTAATTCTATTTGTCTCTTTAGATTACTAAACATTATAGCGTAACCGAAGTTGTTTTATACAAATTGACATACATAAAAAGTAACGTAACCGTATATTATACTGCCTCGGGATTATGTTAACGCCGGATAGGCAAAATGCTGGAATCCCGGATTTCAGTCCTCGCCTTTTTCAGGATTTTCTCATCCCTGGACCATTGCGATCACTTTTTGTTTACAATTCAACATTCTGGTAAATATTTATGAGTGTGTACTTATGTATTTGAGTAATGTTTTTGGAGCATTTTCGTACAATATTTCCATTAAAATAATTATGTCGGATATATTATTGTAATCATATTATTTTCATATTTTTTAGCTCTATAACTTTTAGTGCTTGATCACAATTTCATCCGATGTTAAGTAGTAATGTAATTTAGACGCCTATAGAAGCTTGATGACAGATTTTTAACTAAAAGCTAGCAAAGATATTGGAAACTACGTTATAATTATATCACGTTCCATCGTGATGTTTTCTTTCATTGAAAGCTTGGACTCATTGCGTGATTGCATGCATTCGAACTCATGACAATCAACGCGGTCTCCGAGCACGCTATCACTAAGCCATATCGCTTCAACATTTCATTGGGACATAATTTAAATTTATTAATAGTTACGGTATATAATAACACGCAAAAGTACAGCATCATCTGAACCACTTTCACGCTGAAGAACCTTATCATTCCGATACTGGTTTTAAAGGAGCATCTTTCATTATAATTGTAGTAGTTTTTGAAGTTATACTTCTTTTGCCGCGTTAGGGAAAAATGATGAGAGTAAATTTTTACGATGCGCGCGCACACCGTCACGGAAAACCGACCCCCTGAAGTTATTACGATGCGCGCGCACACAGTCACGGAAAACCGACACCCTGAAGTTATTACGATGCGTGCGCGCACATTCACGAAAAACCGACACCCTGAAGTTAGCTATAGTCGACATTTTGTTTCTTTGTATTTGTTGTTTGTATTTCTTTGTATTAAAACTTTCAATGTATTAAATACCTTTTTTCTATTGTTAGTGTCGTTTTTTCTACAAACGTAGAATAAGGCGAAAGATAAAATTTTTGAAAAGATATTTATCTTGTTACGCCAAAGAAGTATAACTTCTAACGCGTGTACATAAGTACACACACACTTTTTTATATTGACATACATATAATCGATATAAAATTGACTATAATATTCATATATGTAAAAAATAAAACATAAGTTGGTTCATTCGATTGTTTCTTACTTCGGGATGGATTTTTCTTTTACGTTTCAATAATCCGCTATCTTCAACATTCCGCTGCAAGTGTATCTTTGAGTGCATTGTGAAACAAACTTTAAGACGTAAGGCGCATAACTCAAATTGTGTAAATTAATGTGTAATAGACAATGAACTTCGTAGGATGAGTCCGCGACCTACCGTAGGGGTTTCTCGGTTGTGAATAAATTACTGCAGATACCATTCGTAGGCAAATCAATACTCTACAAATCGTTTTCAATTTATTGCACACATACAAAAAGTTTTTACTTACTGTAATTACATTTTTCTATGACTGAACTAATACTGTACATACGCCGAGATTTGAATCATTTGTTAATAAGATACGAGATACGATATTCCACTGTTCTTAACAGAACGGCTATCATTGCTATAAGTATGAGACTTATAGAGCATTTTGTAGGTAAATCATATTAATATCCAACTCAAATAAGCACGCTCGCTTTAAAATTACATTTTTAATATTAAATCGGAGAGAATACTTCTATGGCGATGTTGGCCCGGCTGTACCTCGTTATGTAGGATATAAATATTTTATTCCGGGATAAAGCTGGGACCAATGAATAATCCCCTATGGACGAATACAAAAAGAGATAAGCCCATAGTACGATAAAGTGTTGAGTTTTTGTACGTTTTTCATGTATTATGTTTTTTACGATGTGTTACCGCCGGATGTAAGAACCAACCGATTTGTATAAGATTTAAAATTTGCGAAATAGTTAATCGCTGTCTCAATATTATTTACTGTCACTGCAATATGTATATATTATTATAAATACTGGAAAGGTTATAAATAATTTGTTTACCGAAATAACTGTTATGGAATACTAAGGAACTGTGTAGCAAATATGAATTTAGAATAAAAATACACGAAGAAACAAATAATAAAAAAGAAAACAATTATGGAGGACACCATAAGTGTACAAGTAATATTTTTAATAAGTAGGAATTTTTAAAAGAATTTCACTGTAATATTTAAAAAAAATGTGTAACCATTTTTAATAGTAATTGTGTACATCGATACTTTTTTTAATACGTAATTTCTAAGTTGCAATATTTATTGTATATATTTACAATAATATTTATTTATTGTATTATTTTTTTTTAAAAAACCTAGAAGCCTACACACTGATTTTTATACCGTTTCTTATGACTTTGGAGGTGGTAGAGCTACGCTGAAGCTATTACGGGTTACAGCATGAATGGGTTGCTACGCCGGGGTAGTCCAACCCTCTCACAGAAAACCGACGTGAATTAACAGTGCTTGTATTGTTGCGTTTCGTTCGGACAGTGGGAGCGCCGGGACCCTCCCCCTCCCTTTTCTCCCTTTCCCTCCTCCCTCATCATTCTCCTCCCCTCCCCTCTCTCCCCTTCCCTCTTCCCTCGTCATTCCACTCCCCTCTGCCTCCATACAGAGGCTGGCAACGCACTTGCGAGTCCCCTGGTGTTGCTAGTGTCTATGGACGGCGGTGATCACCAAACATCAGGTGACACGCCTGTTCGTTTGCCTTCTATGACATAAAAAAAACCCTCTCATCTCTTTGAAATAATTCAAAAAGATTGTTCCAAAGAGGTTACAAAAGACTCCAAATTTTTATCTATAAATTGATTTCTAATAGATGTGTTCTCAATTAGTAGTCCTACTCCTGGTTTTTACTTTTTATTTGTTGATGTCGACAACTTAGTTATTGTCCTGTTTCTTATTTTATTTATTACTAGCGTGCCCGGCAGACGTTGTCCCGCCCTGATTATGAAAAAATCCTTGACAAATTATATACTAAAACGTTCCTCGTCAATCACTCTATCCACCGGTGAAAACCGCATGAAAATCCGTTCGGTAGTTTTTGGGTTTATCGCGAACAGACAGACAGACAGACGCGGTGGGGGACTTTATTTTATACTATGTAATGATTATCTGGCTGTTACTTCTCAATTCCAATAACCCTTTCATGTGTTAATTTGTAACAAAAAAATATTTACGAAACTATTTTACTGGATATACCTAAATTACCAAATACTATTTAAATTGTAATCTATACAAATTTAGTATTTACTAAAATTAACAGCTTAGTTTAAACAATAACTAAAACTGATTAGTCTGTCCGACTGAAACTTCTCTCATTCATTTATTCGTTCATCTTAGAAGCATAATAGCTTAACACATAATTACCCTGTTAAGATTTATGCTAAAGCATCTAAATCCTTAGTTCCCAAAGAGACTCGACGGGCGTCTACATTGGCGTGACAGAAAAGTGGGAGTTCACAATTCGTAAACGGGGGTCCACAAAAATTTAAAGAATTATAATGTTGGCTTGACTTCATATTCTACTTAACTTTACTTGGTAATATGGCAGTAATGTAGCTGCAGGGGTCCACCAGGTCCAGCTAAATTGGTCTATGAGAAATAAAGACTGGGAACCTCTGATCTAAATGGATACTTTAATGATAAATTCCACAGTACCACGATAAGGAAAAGGTTCACAGGAATATTAATATTCTTAGCTTATTCCAATCTTTTGAAGTATTGATATTTCCCTCGGTATTTCGTAAACACTCGTAACGATATATTACTGTAATTACGTATCACCTTTTCATCGGGGAAATGTTTGGTTTTTGTTTTTGTTGACGCACTCCCCTTTGATGTGTGTCTCGCCTCTTCCCGCCTTTAAGACTTATCCAATAATATTAATGCTTCATCGGGTACGCCTGTACCATAGAAATATGTTCGTGTACTTCGATATGTCAATTAAATGAATTGATGTTGTTAAAATTGTATCTATCTAATAAAGAAATCGTCTCTAATTCAGTGTTTCTTTCCATAGCTGTTATATTATCATAAGTTGCATTCTTAACATTATGCACCAATATTTATGTATAAGTTATAATGTTAGGTTTCCCTAAAAATATCTGAATTCATATATTGTTTATTAGTAAGTTCTCATAAAGGTCATCGGTATCAATCTTAACAAAGTAACTAATATTATAAACGGGAAAGTGGATTTGTGTGTTTATAACTCTTTCACGCCTTAATTTCTGGACCTATTATCATGAAATTCTGCAGAAGAGACATGAGAATAAAGGTCCAAGAATGACATCTATCTTTCATCCAACAAAAGTACTCTTCCCGAGGGATATTTTAAATACACATTAACTCGAGCAAAGCCGCAGGTAAAAGCTAGTATGTGTATAAAAATAGATGTTGGTATACCAGAAACTGTTGAACGTGTGACGGATTGCCATAACATTTCGCGGTCCCTATAACTCGTGCCTAGATGGCGTTGCGGCACACCAGCTTCTGTAACGTACATAAAAGTTATCAGGATTTACTATAAGTCAACAATTTATTGTAACAAAAATGTATTAAAATCGTGCAGAAACACGGGTACAATTAATCTTATTATATGAGAAAATCTTTCATATAATATATACAAGGATGAAATTGTAAGCATTACGTATAATGAGAAATTTCTACCAAATAACTAATCGTTAACTGCAGAACTATATTATATTGTGCTATATGAATCCGCAAACGATTAACTAATTACTTTCTGTTAGTCATTTTGGATTTCTTTATTAAATACCTTTTAATCATAGTCTTACCTTAGACAAAACTTAGATGAGACAGGCTTCTAAGTACGGTTGGTGAAATATACGCGGTAATGTATATATCTACATAACCAAAGTTATGCTAACTATCTAAGCAAGCAATAAAAATACCCTATTACTATGTCATAGTTTATTAATATCAATTACTTTCATCGCAAACTCAGTAACAGCACTATATGACTACGAGTTGATCGATTTGTAATACCATCACGCTGAGAAATTACAATTATCTCTTCAAGATATTTTTATGATTTGTCTAACAAATTTAAATGAAAATTTTAATATTTAGCGTCGTTAAAATGTAAAAATGCGATGCTAACCTAAATTATAATAACATTCCAATAAATAAAAAATCCTTCGCAACTCTATAGTGTTCGACGGTTCGCAGCCCGCGAACCGATTCGTACCCCGCTAAGTCAGATTTCAATAGAGTATAATCTCGCACTAATGAATCTCCAATCCGGATTATTGAGGGGCCCCTATATAATGGCTGCACGAGGTCCGTTGCAAACGAGTCGGATTAGTTTAGAAAAACATTGATTAGTCGTGTGCATAGCGTCGTTCAAATATCAACTTACGTCCATTATTCCGTCGAACTAATTCAAAAGACTTGTGTGGTTACTGTAACAAAATTTAAATTATTTTGTACCGATACATACTCTCATTAATGCGGTAATCATGTACAGCGGGGCATATCATTTGATTTAGTTATCAGATTTTCATCTAATAAATTGTAGGACGGACGACACTGGGCTAATCCTATTCGTGGGCATTAGAACGGCTTTGTGCGGACAGATCGCGCTCGCACGCTGAAATTACCCAGCAATTGGTAGCCGCGTCGAATTGCCTGCGGGCTCAGTCTAAATCGGCTGCAGACACTTTTATTGCCCCGGTGAAATCCCGCTGACCCGAGCTCGAGCCGATCCCGGGCTCCGTTTTATCCCGGCTCCGCTTAATCCCGGATTTGACGTCGCTTAATCCGAACCCGTGTTGGATATCGCGTCGACACAGGCCTCGCCCGCACTCTTGTTTCTATGCTCCTATATTGATTTTGGATTTCACCGCACACCTTCATTCGGACATAAAAGCGCACGTAAACAAAGCGATATCACGAACCATTTGCGGATTATCTCCGCTTACGCACTACCATTATAATAAATTAATTTGATTTTTTTATCATGACGAAATAATTCAATTGGAACAAAAGTAATCCATGCTATCGCTGTGACGTGGGATTATGAACTGCGAAATGCATTCCGATGTTTGGACTCAATGATATAAAATTGTATGCAAAAAATGAGCAGATTAATTTCTGTTTTCATTGGTTCGTGCGTTATGCGAAAAATTGAGTGACCGGGAAGCAAATGAAAATGATAGCCTTGTATAATATTGGTTTCGTGGATTGTCGTTCACAATGTATGTAACAATAAAATATGTAATTATGGTGGTAAAGGGAATTTAGTTCTTTTTTCAATTGATTTAATTATGCTATTGTCATATAATCAGTTTCTTCATAAATAAAACTCATACTTTTTCATTTCATTTTCATTACATAGTATAAAGTAAAGTCCCCTACCGCGTCTGTCTGTCTGTCTGTTCGCGATAAACTCAAAAACTACTCAACGGATTTTCATGCAGTTTTCACCAGTGGATAAAGTGATTCATGAGGATCGGTTTGGTATAGTTTGTCAAGGATTTATTTTTAATGAGGGCGGGACAACGTCTGCTGGGCCCGCTAGTATATACATAAAATTTACAAGCGTTTCATTAAATTTATATTTACATTTATTACACTATTTTATACTAAAACTAGCGATCCGCCCCAGCTTCGCACGAGTGCAGTGTACTAATGGCATCTGGGACAAGTGATATTTTCTAAGGTATTCAATGAAGTGGTATGCCGTAAAGGGACATTTAATGTGGAAGTTTGTGTTGAAGTCTCTTTGGTGAATATTTTAAGATTAGGGTACGATGGTACTGACATGTTCTATGTGGACCTAGGTCCCTAAATTATATAAAGATTGAAAAAAAAAGTATACATTCAATACTAAACGTATTTTTAAAGGATTAAATTGAATAGGAATATGATCGAAGTAGCGTGTGAAATAAATTATACTTTTTAATGATATCTAAAAGATAAAAATAGTTACTATAAACTATCTTTAGGAGATACATTGTGGACTTTTCTTTTTGTAATACACAAATCCCGTATTATGTTAACGTATCTCATAGCTATGTGAGCTCACGAATTTTCTTTTCGATTTGATTTAAATACTTCTACATTTCTATAAAACTTTCAAAAGAACTTATATAGAAATATAGTATCAAAATTCGTTGCATAGTTTGAAAGAATTAAGCACACACACACAGATAGAGCCAAAAAGCATTTTTATGTTATAGTACCTATAGATTTGTATATATGATATGTATGTATTATCTTATTTTACATTATATCAATAATTTATCTTGCTAAAGGATTCATTATAATTTATTCTGCTAAATGCCTTATTCAACGTTTAGAATTCAAAATTGTATTTGACAGCAAAGCGAATAGGCGTCTATTTCCCATTTTAATGAGGATTATAGTTTCTAGTGCATTTAGAGCACTTCGTGCGGTAAAATTAATTACTAAATCGACTCTGTCTGCGTAGTCTAAACATGATTAATTTGAAAACCCGCGCGCATGCCTATGATTTCCGACGCTGATCCAATCTCTATTCATGTAACGTTAATTCCTTAGAAACAGCAAATAGTTTTTATAGTTTTACGAGTACAAAATGTTATATTCCCCTTAAGAGTGCAAATTTTGATTTTGATTGCTAATGTTTTTATATTTACTATATACTATATTAATAGATATTTCATGGAAAGGTTGTCATTTTACAGATAAAAGTCAAAGCTTAATTAGGGCGACTTCCATTAAAACCTTCAATCAGATTTAATTTTTAATTCAAAATTTAAGACGGTAATTAGATTGAACGTTTTAGTGCATGTCTATTTTTCTATTCTATTGTTAATTATTATATCGTCTGCTCAATAAATATAAAAAAAAAACATGTTAGTTAGACTACTAACTGATTACCATTATTTATGTGTTTTTTACATGCTTAATAATGATTTTTAACAATAATTGTAGATCTAAACAAACAGGTAATTTAAGTCCGTTATGAGAATACATTCAAGATATGTTGTATTCATATAAATAAAAACCAAGGTATTTGTTGTTTGGTCGAGCTAATCTTCAGAACTGTAGAACTTATTTCGACTAGAGTTGTACTGAAAGCTAAAGGACTTTTCAGAGTTTGCTATGATTAAATAATAACTTCAAAAATAGCCTAAAATACTCCAGTTAAACCCATAAGTTCCATGAAACAACAATACCATTTTCATTTAGTTAAAATATATTTGTAATTTAATCCAACTGCACGATTTCAACATTTTCATTTGAATATTAGGACGTTATTAATAATTAACGTATGCAAGTCATTAGTGATCACAGTCCACAACTAAACATTAGTACAATTTAGACGATAACACTGCTAAGTCCTCGCGGACACTGGCCGTGGAATTACCGCGCGGCGGTTAATTAGTCGCTTTGCGTGGCCACAGCCTAACGCGGGGCTTTTAACTTTTCAAATGCGTCCATTAAGGCTCAGTACTTCTTAAAATACGTTGATTTTTCATATTGATAGGTGAGACACTTGCTATATAAATTATTTTACGTGCATTCACGAAATAAAGAAAAAAAACAATAGTAATAATTTAATAAAATACACAAATGATATAATTAGGTTTATAATATTCTAAAATTTAATAGTCGGTCAAAAAATAATCTTCCTAAAAACAATTAAAAAATCGCAACTGCAACTAATTATCAATATTATTATTCTTTCTATGTAATAAAAAGTAAATTTATAAAAAAAAATGTTTGAAGAACGTTATGCGGTTTATTAATCGACTGTGCAATGGAGGGAAAGAAATTTTCGAGTTTTGACAAGCTTTATAAGCCTTAACGACTCGATGGATTTTAACATGGCATCTTATTTGTGTGATTATATTGTATACTAGTAAGTGTATTCTGAAGTGTATCTTCTTATGGGAAGGCTTTGAAATTCTGACCCGCTACCTATTTGTGTAACCAATAGTTTGTTGGTAAACACTGTGTTGGATAGAGTGTTGAAAAGCAATTTCGGACGCGGTCAATACTTCAATGGGTGATCACCTGGGAATACCGCGTGACGTTTGCTTTTTGTTGTATTTTTCATATTAAAATGTTTCTCTGTAATACAGAAGTTTCACTACTATCCTATGTCTTTACGACACACACGTAATGACAACATCATTTTCTAAAAACAAAGTACTATTTCACCTTTTCCTCGTAACTTTATTTCTCGTCCCTCAAGTTTATGAATGCTTTTATACATAAGATATTTTTCTATAAATAATTCTATAGTAATATTACTGTTGTGTGAATTTATATTTTTTTATTTTTCTTTTGATTTTTTATTATTCCCTTTTCTTTTATGTATTTATGTTTAAGTGTCAATTGGACTAATCTATTTGTATGGACAAAACATTCGTAATAAAGAGAAAAAAATATATGGAATAATTTTAGAAGGATTTATTTACTAGTTCACTTAGTATACTTCGCCTTAACTGCGCTGCGATTATTTGGCCGCTATTTCGACTCTGATTGAGAACTGCGTGGCTTTCCCGCGTAGCATTAATAACGTTTTAGTCATTTAATTATTTAAATACTCCGATAATGCATTAATGAAACGTGATAATCCATTTTGAAGCTTATTTCGCTAATATACGCTTTATTATCGAAGTTAATATAAATTTAGTACTAATAGGTCAGATGATAAATAACAAAAATAGGTTAAAGAAAATTCCTTCCAATTTTAAATCATATCTTAATCATATTTACATACTTACTTACATACATACTTTTGATTTTGTTTACTCTGTCAAAGAAATACTTATTTTGCATTACATAGTTGTCACGGAGCTGAAATTTTACGGTGTTATTACAAAAAAATTAAATACGTATTGAATACTTGCTTTAAAAAGGTTTCGAATTAAATGCACCGCCGTCGCTGAATGTTCGCCATCTTGCTATTTTGTCTCGCTTTGGTTACGTAAAGCTAGACTTGCGAAAAAGGATAACGCGAACTCGCCTCGGGTGAGCGCGGTGCATTTAATTCGAAACCATTTTAAACCAAGTATTTAACTTTTTTGTAATAACACCGCTATGGTTTTATTATCTGTACTAAAGTTAGAGCCTATAGTACCTAGTAGTAATATAATGCATCCTTGTGAGCATTACATCAATGATCTTTATAGGTATTTAGAATTTGACCACAATGTCACCTGATGGCAAAGGACGACGTGGTTCAAGATGGTAAACACGCTAATCCTAGAGAGGCTGGATCTCAAGTGCAGGTGCAGAAACACACCCATAGGTACTTAGTGATAGATTTTCGACTTTAGGGTTGTAACTAGCTCGATGGGCCTAGAAAGATACCTATTACCATGCTATGGTTTCGTAGCGATGTTTTCCTTCATTGGAAGCTCCAAGGTCACTCGCATATTCTATCTTTAAGTTTATATTAGGGAATTATTAAATAAAGGTTTAATTACACGGATATATGCAATGTAAAGAGAAAGTTTGATGGAAAATTGTTTCTAATCCGATATCCTCACCGTCAGGGCTTCCGTACAATTGAGTTAGAGACGCATGTTTGATTTCTACTCACAGTTTAACTTTTTGCTAAAACTGTTTATTTAATTTATATAATAAAATATATCAAATGAATCGTGCATACTAAAAAATCTTGTAAGCTTCTTATTTTTAAAAAGATGGGTGACAACTTCATGCGTGATGGAAATTTACTCCTTAAGAATGTATGTCTTAGAATGTATAAGATAGAAAAGGGGGTAAATAAACACATATATTTATTTATTCATATTGCTTTAATAAAATATATTGAATAAATCGTGCATATTAAAAATTACTTGTAAGCTTCTTATTTTTAAAAAGATGGGTGACAACTTCATGCGTGATGGAAATTTACTCCTTAAGAATGTATGTCTTAGAATGTATAAGATAGAAAAGGGGGTAAATAAACACATATATTTATTTATTCATATTGCTTTAATAAAATATATTGAATAAATCGTGCATATTAAAAATTACTTGTAAGCTTCTCATTTTTAAAAAGATGGGTGACAACTTCATGCGTGATGGAAATTTACTCGTTAAGAGTGTATGTCTTAGAATGTATAAGATAGAAAAGGGGATAAATAAACACATATATTTATTTATTCATATTGCTTTAATAAAATATATTAAATAAATACTGCATATTAAAAAAATTCTTGTTAGCTTCTTATTTTTTAAAAGATGGGTGACAACTTCATGCGTGACGGAAATTTACTCCTTAAGAATGTATGTCTTAGAATGTATAAGATAGGAAAGGGGCTAAATAAACACATATATTTATTTATTCATATTGCTTTAATAAAATATATTAAATAAATCGTGCATATTAAAAATTACTTGTAAGCTTCTTATTTTTAAAAAGATGGGAGACAACTTCATGCGGGATGGAAATTTACTCCTTAAGAATGTATGTCTTAGAATGTATACGATAGGTAAAGGGGGTAAATAAACACATATTAATTTATTCATATTGATTTAATAAAATGCATTGCATAGATTAAGATTCGTGGTGGTCGAGTGATTTCACAGGTGGAATATCATTTCGATGTCCGTAGGTTCGAATCCGACATGTACAAAACAACTGAACAAATTTTGATTACACTTTATAGTAACATAGCTTATACATCTGAATAACACATAGGCTATAATCTGTAAAGATATTGTTTAAATTAACAGAAATATAAAGATAAGTGTCAGGTAAATTAGAAAAAAACCAACCATACCAGAGTTATCTCGGTGTGGGCTACATGAATCATTAAAGCATTTTTAGCCGTTTTAGCATGGTGGTAGGACTTTTTCTAAGTCCGCCTGGCTAGCAACCACCCTCAAGCGGAAATTCTATCGCCAAGCATCTGTTGATATGTTCCAGCAACTGCACTTAAGAGTCAGCTTCTCTAGGTTTAACATTGGCGGGAAATCCGGCGAGAGGGACCAAGAAATGCGGGCTCGAACGGACCACTCACTTGATTCCTTTCACCTCCATTGTCTGCGGTGGTTTCTAAGGAGAGATGTGGACTGTATTTTGGCGGTTTGCGTGGGCAAGAGTATCACGGGAAATTCGCTCAATCGTAGGATCCAAGAGTATATAATCGATTGAGCTAGGATAGAATATAAATATACACGCTTACTTGGCAGAGGTTGATCGCTTTCGGCAGGTTTGTGTCCGTATCCAATCAATAGACGGGTCACAAAATGTATTCACTGTTCACTCACGAGTCGATTTGCGCAATGGTTCGTCACACAGAGAGTTAACGTACGTCTCGCGGCACATACTATAGCGGACTCCCTGGCTATGCGGTCGAGCGCTAGCGGTAATGTAATGGAGAAAGGATCGGGGGAAGGGAGGAAGCCAGTAGCTGCCCTCGCGCGTTAAACTGCCTAATATAATAACTACCAAACATGTCCCCCATTTTAGGCCAAAGCGTCGCATAACATCAGATTGTGGTAAAATTGTGGTAAAAGCTACAAAGTATAAAAAAATTACACGAAGATAATTTATGGCACCTTCATTTATAAAGATACAAACACAAACCCGGTCGGTAACTGATATGGGTAATTACCCATATATCTAACATTATTGTCACGGGTTAAAATTAATTCACCCTGTCATTTGATTTAACGCGGAGATATTATAATGAGCTTGGATAACATCAATCCTACACATTAATTGTGTAATACTAATAAAAAAACGTTTAAATAATAACCGAAAAATAAATCACTACTCTATAGTTAGCCACGTATATCCGATGTTGTCTTGGCCGGGTAAAGCTGCCCTAATCCGCGGCTCGATCCACAGGAGCCGCAAGACGCCGCTTGTTGCTCTCCACTAAGGCTTCACTATGCCCTGAATAGACATGCACACTTACATAAAAAAAACGATATGTTACAATGACTCATCAAAAATTGCGGTATTTTTTTTTCAAAATTAATCGTAATCCCAGTATTTCTACAAAATAATTGTTATAGAGAATTAATTTTACAAATGCGGAATTAAACACATGGTTACTAATTTACAAGTATTAATCAATTTTATTAATATGTCATAATGTTAAATCAAAATAATACATATGCTATGATATTTTAAAATTAGTAAGGTTTAAGGCGTTGGACCACACTATCACTAAATTTTAAATGATATTGTAGTTTAAAATTGTTGTCAGACCACTAAACCTAGGGAGGGTCTGGCTCTAGAGTGCATCTATGGGTACACGCGTATTGACGCTTGGCAATAGATTTCGACATTGAGAGTGATAGAATCAAGTGAACATTAGAAGAATTCATGTCACCCTTTTTTCCTTTTTCTTTCCCTGTCACAGCTTGTGTGTTTCTTTCTACGGCGATTGTCGCAAAGTCCGAGGACACTGTCACTGAGCCATAATCGTTTCAAAACTTAATTTTGGAACACATACTCGTTTGATTTTAAACGAACAAGGAACATTGTAACCGTATCTATATATCCCCAGCGGCCAAACTAAACCACTACACGATTTACTCAACCGTCGGACGTACATCGCTGTAGATTAATTATTTATTTATGAACGGCCCCCACTGCCCATAGGGAAGGTTTAGCCTCCCAGACGCTCACCGATTCCTCTCTCATGCAAACTACTTGTCTTAACACAGAATTGACGCGCAAACTTAAATATTTTAGAAATGTTGTCTACCGCTGTGATATTAAGGTCGCTTTTCCACTGAATGAATAATTTAGAGGTCCTTTGTCCATTGTCCGGCGTAAAGATCTGGGGGTTTGCGATGACCACCTTGTCATGGCGAGCTTTGCTTTAAATCTACGTTGCATCTTTGCCGTGGAGTAATCGCTTAAGCCTGGCTCCGCTGGGTTTGCTAAATTAATACCTATAAATTCAGTGGAAGTATGGTTATCCGTTGGTTCAGTAACTATAATGTAAATCTGTTTATGTAGTAAATCGGACATTATATATAACTATATAAAATATATCATTTAAATTTAAATATATCAATCATTTAAATATTAAGAATGCTTGAAGTATATCTATGCAATTTATTGTAACAATAGTAGATAATCCTATATTTATACCTTAATTTTTGAATTCAAGTAAGAATATTAATTAAATGTCTCACTGCCAGACTATTCTTTTCTCGAGGAACGGAAAGGGCTTAATTACCACATCAGTTGACGATAATTGGTCACTGCAAACACCGAGAAATGTAAAGCGCTATATTGTGCTTATAAACATCATAGGGTTAATTTTATATCTAAACAATTATTGACCTTCTTGTTTACCATACTTATTATCTGAATATTGGGAAAGAATTCGATGCGCCAAAAGACTATAATCTACATAATTATAAGGACGCAATCATTTAATTTAAACGTGTCACTATAACGTAACGTAACAGTGTAACGTTTGTCACTGTAATGTAAATATCAAAGTTACAGTAACAATACTGTCGGTTTTTATAGTAGTCACTATTATAGATAATTGTCTATTACATTGTATTAGTTGATATTAATAATATTAATTGTTACTCAATTATTTCAATAAATTGAGTTAAAATTATCAGAATATATCTATTATATTAGTATATTTGGCGTCTACAAACATATACTAAAACCTAATCAGAGTATAAACCTGTGATTTAAAAAAAGAATCCTGTGACTATGCTCAGTTGTTTCCGATTTATAAACACACTAACAAACAAACAGACAACACAGTGACAACACAAATAACCAGAACGTAAAAGACTGATACATGTATTTTTTCTCACTTAATCTTCATCTATAAGCTTCGTGTATTTCCCTAGTCTCACTTTCAGGATTCGATATATGACAGTGCGTCTTCCCGAATACGTATCGAGTTATGGTTATACAATTTAATCCTTAAGGCGTACCAAAGCACGTAATGTGTAGAAACCTTCTTAACCTAACAGGATTATCGTGTGAAGCAGGCATTTCACGGCCGGATCACTGCTTGCCACCGCCGCGGCTAAGGCACAGATTTTATTACACAAATGGGATTAATTCTTGAACGTAGCGTACGTACGAACTTAGTGATGTGTTTGCGTATTCGTATACTGAATACTTAAATTCATCTATCATCATCTCAATTATCTATTGAAGTTATTCTAGAACGAACACATTCTATCTTCTTGTATGTAAACAACATCCCAAATAACTAATGTAGAGATTTCGACCGTTTTTTAGTTTCACTTCTTAAATATTTAATATTTATCTACAAAGAATAATACACGATATCTTCATTTAATATAAAGTTATGAAAGTTTTAAGAAACTATGAATTTTATAAGTAATAAGCGTTCGGCGTTGTGTATTTTCCTGCCATCGCGAAGTGCGTACGGGAAGGATAACGCAGACGAAGTCGCGAGTGACAACTAGTAATTAATAAAGCATCAAACAATTACAAAAACTGTTTACTTGATAACACATGTAGACATTACAAAAAGTTTTATGTATCTCCGCAATAACAATACTTCCAAAAGATGGAAGAAAATGCCTTATGGCATTAAACTCACCCGTGTGGAAACTAAAAAGTACAATAAATTACTTTTTGTTCGTTCGTTGAATAACCTTTGATAAAATTGACATGTTACTAAAAAACGAATACTTTCAAGGCTGCCACATTTAGAAAATAGCACAACCCACCTGCAAAATAATTTCGCGGTGTCAATTAATACAAACAAACGGCACTCCTCCGAACGAGTCATTTGTAAAGTCGACACAATCGTCGCTGCCGGCGTAAACTGACAAACGATACCGGGAGACGTCTAAAACCTAGCTTTTGAACTTCTTTGACGTGCTGTAGTCGATAAGCATGCCGGCGGTAACATTGTTTCTATATCGTTTGTAACAATCGTGCGTTTTGCAAGTTTTCACCGAGCCGTGCTTGTAAGTGGGTAAATGTGTTAGCGATTGACGTCGACGGAACAAAGACGTGAGTTTCATTGATATAGACCTGTTACAATAGCGGCTAAGATAGTGAATGATATTTCCATGTTATATATTTCTTATTTGCCTGTCTGTAATAAGTTTCACAGATACGATAACGACTGTATTCGCTGCATATTTTTTATAAACATAAATAATTACATATTATAAAAGCTAATTAAATTTAGGTTGAATTTCAAATCATCATCATTATCATTACATAGTATAAAACAACTCCCCTACCGCGTCTGTCTGTTCGCGATAAACTCGAAAACTACTGAACAGATCTTCAGGCGGTTTTCACCAGTGGATATAGTGATTCGTGAGGAAGGTTTTGGTATATAATTTGTCAAGGATTTTTTATAATCAGGGTGGGACAACTTCTGCCGGGCCGGCTAGTTGACGATAATTTCAAGTTGCAAAAATGATATAGTCTAGGTTTTATGTTTACAAGCAACCATCCGCGACATCGTCCGCATTGGATATTATCAAACTTAACATATCTAATATGTTGTTCCTGACATATTTTAAACTTGGTAGCCAACACAAGTATTAGAAAAAGGCCTACCTGACTATGGTTTACACCTAAATCTAAATCTCACTCAAGGATTCGCAACTTCGTTCATTGATGCGATGACCGAAAACGATACCAATGAGCCATCATGACACCAAAGACCACTTATAATACTTTTTCGCAATTGAGTTTAAGTAATAAGCATAACTTTACAAGGAATAACTAAAGTAACACAAGTTGCTTTATTCATGTATTACTTATCCACGTGCATGATGTATCTATATGTTGCGATGTTGCTGGGAGATGCTAGTATACAATTAAACTGAGTATCAGTCAGTTTCTATTTCTGAAAATAATTAAAGTATTAAATAGAGCAAAATAAGTATTTATACACAAGGTAGTAAAAACAAAAAATAGCAAAAGAATAAGGTACAATAGTAACAAAAAATATGTATATATAAATTTATTAACTTCTTATTTACTTGAAATCCAATCTTGGTTAAAAATCGTCTTTAGTTGCTACTTGGTTGGTTGGTGTTGGGCCAGCTAACATTATTATGTCTTAAATGCATTTATTTACTCCCATCTATACATATAATAAGAATGTAATTCTAACGTGACTGTACTTTTTAGATTTTTGTGAAAAAAAATTGTTAGTTGTCGTAGTAATAAACTACATGTCATCCATTTTTAGAAATATGTGTCAATCTGTTTGTATGTACGCGTACCACTGCCAAAGCACAACGTTCACAATAAAACCTCACCAAAGTTTCATTAAAATCAGTTCACTCTATCAAAAGCTCTTGTAATTTTAATGACGACGCGACATAAGTATGAGAGAACAGTATATAAGTTAAATGACTTAATACATTCAGATGATTTTATTAGTCACTGTTATTTATATTAGGTTCCACGCGGACGGAGTCGCGGGAACAGCTACTTATAAATATATTGTTTATATTATTGCGTAATTTCAAAATACATTTATCAAATCTTCCGTTTAAAGGTGTTTTAGTTCATTCGTATTTTATATAAACCGAAACAAACAACTATTGTAGTAGATATAAACGTACGTGTACACTTAAGTATGAGTTAAGCCACGCGTAGTATCAACTGACCGTCTGTGAAGGTAACCCGACTCCTAGTTCTTTGAGCCGCGTGCTAGAGCTTACCTGCCTTAAGTCTCGCCACCTTTATTATACACCACTCTAATACTAAGATTTAACTTTACAATGTTTCATGATAACTGTGTTTCACTTTAGATACGGGAGCAATATAGTTTTAAGAGATATTCCTCATACAAAACACATGTGGGACTGTTTAATTTAAACTAAATGTTGTGGAAGGAATCTACATTCTATATCATTACATAGTATAAAACGAAGTCCCCCACCGCGTCTGTCTGTCTGTCTGTTCGCGATAAAGTCAAAAACTACTGAACGGATTTTCATGCGGTTTTCACCAGTGGATACATTGATTCGTGGGGAAGGTTTTAGTATATAATTTGTCAAGCTTTTTTATAGTCAGGGCGGGACAGCGTCTGCCGGGCCCGCTAGTATTCACATATAATTAAAATAACATTCGTTTCAACCTCAAAATTACTTCACTTATCGGTGAGATAGGTTAGATGCTTCTAGTGTAGTCTACTTATTTTTTGCATTCGATTGACCCTTTGCAATTTTTTTCGTCCAAAGAAGCAGACGGAATTAAGTTAGTATTATTATAAAGCTCTAGAGATTCATTGTTTAAACTCACTAATCTCTAAAACTACAAGGCAAATTAAAAAAAAAATGTTTGCAATTTATAGTTTATTTTTTAGATAGGTTATTGACTATCTTACATTGCATAATGGTCCTTTAAAGAGCGAAGTAATTACCATATAAGATGTAAGTCATAAAGTACAAGAACGAAGTAACAGTGCGAATTGGGACAGAGCGAATTGACCGCCCGACGAGAATCGAGTAGGTCCGAGTTGTGAATGCTTATAACAGCGAAGTACTATGCCACGCACTACGCAGCTCAGTCGCGTGGTAGACCGCATACTCAACGGTCGTGCTATATACGGAATTTGTTTATAACTTCTCATTACATATTTTTTATAAACTCATTGACAAATCACTCGCATACTGAATGATCAATCTGACTCACATATTACGATTCAGGATTAGCTAGGATAATATAGCCAAGTACTTAAGCGCTTTTGTAGTGGTATTTGGAGGCGGGCTTGTCAATCATTACATAGTATAAAACAAAGTCCTCTACCGCGTCTGTTTGTCTGTCTGTTCGCGATAAACTCAGAAACTACTGAACGGATCTTCACGCGGTTTTCACCAGTGCATAAAGTGATTCATGAGGAACGTTTTAGTAATTTGTCAGAGATATTTTTATAATCAAGGCGGGACAACGTCTGCCGGGCCTGCTAGTAGTTAATAAAAGCATCATAAAGAAACTCTACGTACTACAGTTGTAATGATATGTAATTTCTTGAAAGTCGTATAATAAATTAAACATTAAAAATAACCCCAACATATCTATAATAGCATTAATCTCATTTAAAATAATTAAACCACTTATTTTTAAGTACTTACATGATACGTAATTTTCAGTACAAGAATTTTCATTGTATTTATTTAAGGTTTTTAAGTTTATAGACATACTTGAAAATACCCTATATATGTAGTGAGTCTGTTTATGTTTACAACTAACATGTGAACATATACGAACGACCTTTGTTATGTTATAAATATTGAAAACAAAACCTCATATGTTTCATCTAAATAATTTTACAATCAATCGAAGTTTAACTGGTGACTAAGTTATATAAAACTTATTGAAATATACACGTATTACAGTACGGAGCCATCAAACAATAAGGGACAAGATAACGCAAACAATGATTGTGAAGGCGTTACATCTGTCAAAGGGCGTGTTTGTGGTTTTAATTAAGAAACTCGGTTCATCTCCCCATGTCGGCGCACGGCACGGTGCCCTAATTGTTGTGCGAACATTATTGTTTATTATTGAATAAGATTCGCTTGTGACATGTCAAAATCTTTGAATTGTATGCTTAAACTTATATGATGTCTTTGCGGATAAACGGGACGATTTTAATGAAGGCTTGCTGACAATATATTTAAATGAAATTACAATTATTTAATAGGTACATTAATTAATCAATTATTATTATTTAAAATCATTAAATTATACAGGGATTTTAGTTAAATTCGCGATGTTGCGTAACCAAGGCAACAGCCAAAGCCGAGGTGTGCCGTGCACCTTTGAGCTGGTTGTCAAAAATCGACCTACTATTCTGGTATAGCTGTAAGGAGAGTTATACCAATAGCGTAGTCAGTTCGAAAAAAAAAACAGGATTTTTTGGGAAGAGGCTTAAGAACTATATATACTATATAGAACACACAAGAAATATATATATTAAGATATATATATATATATATATATATATATGCATATATATTTCCTGTGTTTGATTTGAAAAATTAACCTTGTTAAATTGATAATACAATGTGTTTCATCCGTATCGTATAATTACGAGATATATACGAAGTGCTTTTCCCAACGACATGTAACCAAGAAGGGTTTTACTCATTGTTTAGTCCAGTATTAGACCGTCTGTGGCGGTCAGGTGAAAGTTTGGGGGTCTCTGTAAGGGGATTAACGTACGGACCGTAGGTGTTAGCTACATCCACCGTTCCTCCTACAATACCGAATTAAACTTGACGTAACTGAGTTTTAGTCCGGTTGAGATTTGCTTAAATCATGTAGATACTTTTGTTTGAAAAACACAGTTAGTGTTTTCTTTTTTGAAGTAAATCTTCTTTAGGCGCGACTAGGAGGTAACTGGACGACAATGCAACGGAAGTCCGTTACTGCAATATGGTGTCACGTTTCTGTACCATCCGGTTTCCAAATATTTTTTATTTTGACAATAAATAGTTTATAAACAAATCAATCAAAATTTTTTGAAAAAAAAAATTGAATAATAATAAATATCATACAATAGAATTAATTATGTATATATGGGCGCCCGACCGTGCTGCCATCTGGTTTCAATGTAAGTAAGTAACAAACTCAGCAAATTCGGAACTTAAATAACACAGGAAATATTATTAGCAACTCTTTGTTATAAAGTAAATAAAATATAGACATCTCTTACAACGCCAAAGAAGTTTTACTTTAGCCGCGTGTGACGGTTACGCGCACTCATTTTTTTTATTGTTACCAAGTAACGACACTGTAACATGTAGTCCATCGGTGATGCTGTAATGTTTTTTTAAATACATTTGACCACAAATTTACTTGATTGTAAATGACGAAGTGGCCCAAGATGGTAAATACGCTAAATCTAGAGGGACTAGTACTCAAGTACAGCTACCGGTATACACCCAAAGCGGCTTGGCGACAGATTCTCAACTTGAGGCTGGTAGCTAGTCATGTTATATTTCCTTTCACGGTTGTCCTTTACTGTGTCCCTGATAACGTGTATACAAAATTTAATAATGATTGGTCGAATAGTTAAGACGTGAAAACAACAAACAAACTCACTTTCGCATTTATAAGTTGTGATTTTATATAAAAAAAACTAGGCTACGAGTTGTCGTGTCGAATAATAATAATAGAAGGTATCGGATTTGCGTGTACATCGGCGGTACGTTCGTGAGCGAATATCTATTTAGATCGGCTAAGTCCTGCGTGACGGATGCTGAAATGAAACCTAATAAATACCGGTGTCATGCCGCTAATTCATTCCGACCATGTTTTTATAGTATTGTTTACAACGGAAATAATAATAAAAGTTAATGTAGGTACATATATATATTAATACAACTATCTGTTTTACATGGCTATGAGTAATAAACATATAACAATGTTATTATAATTATATATTTGTTATGTTAGCAATGTAACTTAGTTATAACGTATTATCGTGGAAGTGATATGTATTTCATTTAGAATCTATAGATAATGTAATACGGCCCAACAATATTTGTACGTAGTTATTGTGTCGTTATGTTATTGGAAATTTTCAAATATAATATGTTTAATTTTGTCCTTAGAATTTTGTCAGTGAATTATATGTACATTATATTAATGATACAAATCACAGGATAACATACTTTATGAAGTGTTAAAAAGTATGAAATTAAAATTCCTGAGTTTCTAATATACTTTACGACGTGTGTTGACCTCGCGATTCATCGAGGAACAAGTTACATAAATGTATATATATTCACGCAATACATCTTTGAGAATTTAATATGTCTTCGGAAAAACTTAGATAAATTTAAACTTATAAACGAGTGGAAAATTCTATACTAGAAATATTTATAAAATAGGCATCCCATCTTTTAGACTTAAAGTATTAAAATTATCTGGGTGATATTACTGTTAGATATGACAATAAGATTAATACACATTGTCCCGATTTACCGGACAATGAGTTCAAGGGTCATGTAAAGTGATTTTTCTCGACGATTATTATAACGTTGTACTCTTATGTGAATGATAGTGATGTCTCGAATAGGGTGGAGTGAAAAAAGCAAATTTTTTTTTTTCTTAGCCTGGGGGTCAAATTTGTAGCTTATAAAAAACAAAAATTTTTGAAAAAAAAAAAAAAAAATTTTACTCAACATCTTGAGCCAGCCCACTCATTTTTAAAACTAATTACGAGTAAAAATATTTGGTTGCAAAAAAAAATTTTTTTTTGTCTTTGAATCTCTTAAAACATCTAAGAACTAACAATTATGATCATTTCCAACTCAAATTTTATTCTAGTGCCCTAAAGAGGAATGGTACTTTTTGGGATTTTTTTTTTAAATTAAAACAATAGTCACAAAAATTTTTTTTTAACTTGTGATTTTTAATTGGCATAAAAGAGGATACTCTGAAGTTCCTAGAACGCCTTTAAATTTTTTTTTTTTGCAACCAAATATTTTTACTCGTAATTAATTTTAAAAATGAGTGGGCTGGCTCAAGATGTTGAGTAAAATTTTTTTTTTTTTTTCAAAAATTTTTGTTTTTTATAAGCTATAAATTTGACCCCCAGGCTAAGAAAAAAAAAAAAATTTGTTTTTTTCACTCCACCCTAGTCTCGAAGCCCTTTCTTATCTATTAAAACTACAATATACAAATGAAAACAACACTTGTTAAATCACTTAAAAATAATATTTATAAATAGGTTGTGTTACTTGCTGGAACTTCTTGATCATTAGGATGCTTTTCGAAAAGATAATAGGGACTGTTTTGACGTTTATAAGTAGATACATATAGATGTATAGTTATAGTGTAGTCCGGTGAAGCTGTTAAGACCTTGCTAGATGAATAGCGTACTCAGTTCGAATAAAATAACAGTATAGTTATAGTACTTATAAGATTCAAAGTAAATAAATTGAATTAAGTGTATTTAGTATTATTTATTGCTTATTTATACGAATATATTTGCTTTTAGTGACTTTTATGTGTATAACTATTGACTGCTCGCGGCTCCGCTCGCATTTTTATGTAGCAATTATTTTCGATAGATTAAAGTGAAGGGAAAAGGTAAACTAAACATGTTTCTTAAACTTACTTGTGTAAATACTGTAATGATATATATTTGATACATTTACTTGTGTTATAATAATAAAAAAAAATTAAAATAAAGCGATAACAACGTGAATGGTACTTAGTTAAGTGAAGCGGAATGAAATTAAGCTACGTACCGTTCGCGTTCTTGCGAAGGGCTTTGGATGAGACTTTTAGCGAAATACTTATGCTAACTCCACGTTAAGTACACACGTCTCTCACAGTTCATTGTAAACGCTATAATACTCGTAGAAACTTCCTAGATGAGCTTTAAGATAAATAAACATTTTACACTGAATGGTCAAATTAAAGAAAAAAAACTATGAAACTTAATTCAACGTAATTTTAATTCTATACGTAAAGGAACATATTTGACTCTACTATTGGGAATAGTGCTCAAAAGATAAAGTGTTGTGCTTACTTTATTTATGTCTTGGTGATTTCCTTATTAAAAATAGTTAAAAAATATATAAACAACCGAAATATGATTTTTTTCCCTAAGTTATGTATTCTTTGGTACCATTTAGTGTTCACATAATAAACTATTAACATAGATAAAATTATATGTATTTACATACATAATGCAAATACGAGATAATACGAGAAAATATAGAAGAGTTAAATAAGTGGTATATCTAGTGCAATTAATTTTACAGCCATATATATGATTAATGATAATTAATTAAATATGTATTTCTTTTATAATAAACCATTCAGATATTGTTTATCAAGTTAGATATAATAAAATATATATACAATATCATAGTGATCACCAAAATTATCGTTTATATAAATTAACAAACCGCGCTCTGTCTAATCTAGCCAATGTTTATCCGTGTTGTCAAAATAGGGACGGGAACACGGAAAGCCCCAACGGAAAGCAGGGAATTTGGTTTTCAACATACCCGTTTTAGCTTGACATGTAGTTCGTAGATAAATTCACGAATTTTCAGGCTAAACTTTTTTTTTAAATATATAAAAAATTGCTTGCAATAAATATTTTTTTATTTGTGTCGTTTTCACCAATTTTATGGAGAGTTCTTTAAGAATCTTAGTGTGACAAATATGTTATGTTTTCGGAGTAAAACTTCTTACGGCATGGTAGGGAAAAAAATTGTATTTATTCGTTACCGTTACTATAGTCACCATTAATATGGTAATCGTTGCCCTGGTTGTTACCATAGTTGGTAAGTTGGTAAGTTTGCATTTTAAAATAATTTCTAATTTTTTTTCTTATATGAATTCTAAATGTACTGCATTGAAATCGCAAATTAAAATCCACATCGTATATTGATCTACGTAGGGCGTACTGTGTAAATTAGAAGAGGTTTTTCATGTATTTTTCCGTTAAGCTTAAGGTTTAACTTCTTTGATCTCCGAACGAGTGGTCTATATCACTTGAAAATACATCACTACATGTTATAAAATAAAGTCCTCTGCCACGTCTGTCTGTTCGTGATAAACGATAAACTCAAAACTACTGAACGGCTTTTCATGCGGTTTTCACTCGTAGATAAAGTGATTCGTGAGGAAGATTTAGATATATAATTTGTCAAGGTTTTTCTTTACTATCAGGGCGGGATAACGTTCGCCGGGCCCGCTAGTTATGGATATTTAATTTTTTTAAATACAGAACTGACTGATTACTAAATTTTTTTAGTCATTTCTATTCTAATTTTCTAACTTGTTCCATGTACCTACTGTATATATATATATATATATTCAAACCTATTCAAAATATATACCCTTGGCTTAAAAGAGAAACATTGGAATCGGTTTAGTTGTTTTCGAGTATAAGCATAGTAACGGACAGACAGACAAATAGACACACCTTTTATAGTATTTATGTAAGGAAATTCCCAAACGTAAATATATTTTATATCTAAAAAAAATTCAACTACTATTAACATCATCTAAGTACATTTAACCAAACACACACAACCTATCTTACATTGAACAAGTAACTTAAAACTTAATTCTTGTTAGTCTGTACAAAGTTTTAATTCCTTGTTATAGTGAAGGCTTCACATCGATTGAACGTCTTTTCAAGCTATCAGCTTAGCCTCCCTTCAATTCTTGTGTATTGTAGTAACAAGTTTAGATATGTGTAATTGCTATTCTATACATTACTTGCTTTAGCTCGCGGCTTCGCTCGGGTTATTGTAGGTTTGATCATCCTTTGGGAGCAGTACATTTCTTCCTGGATGAAAGGTACCCTACATCCTTCCCTATATCCCCGTAAAATTCCACAATGATTGGTTGGGTAGATAATGTGTGAAAGCGTAACAAACAAACTGACTGTTGCATTATTGCTATTAGTTAGAATGTTCTGATGTAATGTATATTGCTATCCAATTTGTATTTAATATTCTTTTAATTCCTATGACTCATAACATTTTTTTCAACTTATAGGTGTGTACACGTATAGATAAAATTGAATTGTCTGTCGTTTATCTGTGCAAAAACGGTTCAACCAATTTTAACTGGGGTTTTTTAGAGTTATCTAGCTTATATATCGCTAGGCTTTTCTATATGGGCTAACTAGTAATGACGGTTGTAGAATTACCAAATAGATACAAATAGTATCACGATATCTTCATTACATAGTATAAAACAAAGTCCCCTACCGCGTCTGTCTGTCTGTCTGTTCACGATAAACTCAAAAACTACTGAACGGATTTCCATGCGGTTTTCACCAGTGGATAAAGTGATTCATGAGGTAGGTTTTTGTATATAATTTGTCAAGGATTTTTTTATACTCAGGGCGGGACAACGTCTGCCGGGCCCGCTAGTTTAATATAAATTCAAGTTCTATAAAATTGATAATTATAAGCATTTAGCGATGTGTATTCTTCTGTTGTTGGGATGTGGGTCAAGTGGCATGATTCGCATGCACTGGACAACGCAGACGCCTCGATTTCAACAGGAGAGTTGTTCAAATAATTATACAAAATATTTAATCTAGTTAAATTATGATTTCCAATCTCGACAGTGTTTTATCAGTATTGTCCATAGAGTTTCTTTTTAATAGTTATCAGTCGGTACTAGGGACTGCATTCAAATGGACAGGCTTACGTTGCTTTTAAACTAAAAAGTTTTATAATTTTACCATATAATAGATATTTTAATAACTTATAAAACGAGTATTAAAATTAATATTATAGAAATTGTCGTGAGGGATTCAAATTGACCGACGACCGCTCCGAGCGGACGGCGCTCCTAGACTAAACCATTTAATCCAAGTTCCATATTAAACCATAGGTGCTAACCTGAAACTACCCGCAACCGCCGCACCGACGTGCCCGCCCACAAAATAACTTGATAACGAAAACTATTGAAAGCTACTTACAGGATTACTGCACTAAAACTATTGGGGATACGATGAATATCATTACATAGTATAAAACAAAGTCCCCTACCGCGTCTGTCTGTCTGTCTGTTCGCGATAAACTCAATAACTACTGAACGGATTTTCATGCGGTTTTAACCAGTGGATAAAGTGACTCATGAGGAACGTTTTGGTATATAATTTGTCAACATTTTTTTTATAACCAGAGCGGGACAACGTCTGCCGGTCCCGCTAGTAATACATATTTTAGTACTTGAGCGTATTTATTTACACTCTGTTATGTAAACTGTAAGAATAATAATTTATATAAGAAAATATTTTAGGAATTCATTAATTTACTAGTGGACTCTCTCTGTATGCAGACATTTTCCTGCCATAGGCCTAAGTTCATTCATAGAATAGTTCATGAACATAAAAAATATCTAAATAGATAACAACAATATATAGAGAGGCGCTACGACTACAAAATGTATGTTTTTTATGTGAGACGTCATAATATATAAATAAAATGTGTTCCTCGAAAATTAAAAAAACCTAGATCTCGAAAACAGCACCACCTACCGAGTCCAAATGTACTTAATAACCATCATGGTGACCACATATGAATGTAAAAATAAAACAAAAAAAAAAAAAGGAATTTTATATATAACTAGCGGGCCCGGCAGACGTTGTCCCGCCCTTATTATAAAAAAAATCTTTGACAAATTATATACTAAAACCTTCCTCATTAATCACTCTATACAGTGGTATAAACCGCATCTAAATCCGTTCAGTAGTTATTGAGTTTATCGCGAACAGACAGACAGACAGACGCGATAGGGGACTTTGTTTTATACTATGTAATGAAGATATTAGATATAAGTAGAGAAGAAGTTTTCAAATAATCTTGTCATTTAATAAGAGAAGCGTTACATGATTAGAACTTCACTAAGGGAAGTTATATAAATATTTCGATACAATACAATGTAAAAAAATATTATGCTAGGTACAAAGTTCAATTATAACATACATAATTAATAAAGTATCAAAGGGTAAAAAAAAGTAGGGAAAATAATGGTAATGTAGCATTTTCGCTTTCTTGATTTTAGTAATTACCCAATCAATAAATAATAAACGATAAAAAAATCAAAGTAACCCAAGATTACCGAGAGATTATAAACTGAAAATTTATAATACAGTTGTACCTTTACTCACTAAATTTTGTACTAAATCCCGGGTGTAGTATTATGTAAATTCAATAGCTACGGGTTCAAACGAAGCCATTGTTTTCGACTGATACTCTCAATCTATATACCTAAACAAATATTGAATTTTAGGATAATAGTTTGGTAATATTTGTAATAAAGTGGTCAGTATACAATTATACAGTATAAAATTATTTTAAAATTTGAATATAATTATACTATCGTACATGAGAACTAACCTTTTTTTTCTCGCGGGGGAATCTTCTTAGATATCTATCTATCTAGCCGACAGCATAGGTGAGAATGCCAGATGTTTTCTGACTAAACCCCCTCGGTATTCTTCTTGTACCATGAGAATTAACCGAACCACACATATACGTTAATTTGATTTCTATACGTATATTTTCTGTTAAACGGCATCTCTCATCATGTGGTTAATTATATCAAACTATGCTCTGTCATGGTGTTGCGACGTAGGTTCGAAACCTTGCAGATGAGCTGAAATTTTCGGTTAAGGAATATATCGTAATGAAACCACAGTAGGGCTTTTTCTAAGGCACCTAGCTACCACTCTCAAGTTAAAAGTAAGTCACCAAACTACGGGTGTGTTCCGGCTGCTGCAATTAAGACCCAATCTCAGTAGATTAAACGTGCTTATAATCTCAGACCACATTGTCATTTAATCTCAGATGATATTACGATCAAACGCTAAAACCTGTCTAGATTTCAGGTTCATCTTGTAGTCAGTACATTAGAAAATTTACACTTATATCATTACATAGTATAAAACAAAGTCCCCCACCGCGTCTGTCTGTCTGTCTGTTCGCGATAAACTAAAAACTACTGAACGGATCTTTATGCGGTTTTCACCAGTGGATACAGTGATTCACAAGGAACGTTTTAGTATATAATTTGTCCAGGATTTTTTTTTATAATCAGGGCGGGACAACGTCTGCCGGGCCCGCTAGTAATAGAATAAAATAATAGATTTGAAAACTTGTATGGTTTTACTTTCTTCTTCTTCTATTGTATTTTTGCCAACTAGTCTTCTAGTTGACTATTACTGCCATTGTCAAGTAAGTAGCGATATTACAGGTTTATTGATATAATTTCAATGAACTAACAAGATGGTGGCCATCTTGTTAGAACTTTCCTGGGAATTTTTGTGGCAAGTCAGAATCCATGCTCCGTGGTATTATTTCCGATCCACTTCCCTTATGCACAATAACCAATCTATAATACGTAAAGCACCACCAACATTACACAATATAGAGCCAAATAACACAAGATTATGGATAAAATATAAAGGCCACTACATGGCATTCCAAGATCCCGCCAAAAACACCCGCTTTTACTTTCATGGCCTTTTTCAAATCCGAGTGACGTAAAATGTGTCTTTCTGTTAAGTATCATTACAAAGTATAAAACAAAGTCCCCTACCGCGTCTTTCTGTCTGTCTGTTCGCGATAAACTCAAAAACTACCGAACGGATCTTAATGCGGTTCTCATCAGTGGATAAAGTGATTCACGAGGAACGTTTTGGTATATAATTTGTCAAGGATTTTTTTATAATCAGGGTGGGACAACGTCTGCCGGGCCCGCTAGTTAAGTATAAATTACAAAATGCACAGAGGCTTCTAACAACCAATAAAGTACATAAATGTTTTAAGGGTATAAATATTTTACACGATATTTTTGTATGTAAACGGCACCAAAAATACATGGCTCTTTTCTAAGTGCGAATATATTTTTATGTTATGTTTTTATTTTTATTTTATAGCATTATCTTATATTTAGATGTGAATTATATAGGCAGAAGTAGAAGTCAGTCTCGTCGGATACAAACTTCGAACATCTATGTTGCTCCTGTAGTGCAAATTCTAATCTATAATATGAAAACACATAGTTACTTCTTTTCTGTATAAAACTGTACGATATTGTCTAAAAAGTCCGTAAAGAGAAATTAATTTCTCTTCTTTTTTTAGAGAATTTTTCTCCATCGGCAGTGCTTTCAACGTCCAATGAATTTAGACGCGCCACTTAAAAACGCACCAAGGAGGCAAAAACTATTTAATATCTCGCTAAAGAAGCATTTATACAAAGAAGGCCGGTAAAAGCATCGGACGTCACAAAGCATCCGCCTCTCCTCCCGGGACTTTCTTGCAAGGATTAATTATTATTTTAACATTTTACTCGGTTTTTTGCCGCGTTCGCGAGCAAGTCAAAGCATTGCTTTTCCGCTTGAAAAGTTGCTAAATAATTAGGACGCCTTCTTAACGACAGCTTTTCAACGTCTATTGACTAAGTACCCAATATTTCATAATGATTTCCCGTTCTTATTTGTGGGGTTAGCAGTTTTTACAAACGGCCATTTAATTTTAAATTCAGCATAGTTCGTAATATATTAACTAAGCAGATGATATACATTTACATATATAGATATTTTTTATTTGTTATCCTCTTTACATAAAGATCAGTGATATGTGGAAATCAAACCCAAGAATGACTGTTCAGCTTAATTGCAATACATACATGGTCATGAGAATATTCGAATTATTTCTTATGTGTAATTTAGATTTGATACTGTGACCTTTTCTTTGTTGCGATTTTGAAACATTTCTAATGAAAAAAAAAACATAAACCGCTAAAATATGTAGCCCTTAACATTCACTTTGATCATGAATGTGTATATCAATCTTTTTATCGCTTTTATAAAAGATAGCTTTTCCTCCCGGGTTCGCTCACGGTACTGTAATTTTGACCTATTACTCGAGAGGAATAACTACATTTTTCTGGTTGAAAACACTATGTCCTTTTCTGTACTCCTTATAACGTGTATGCGAAATGTCATATATTTTTTTCTATATCATAGGAGGCAAACGGACCGGTGGGTCATCTGATGTTAAGTGATCACCACCGACCATAAACACTTGCAACACCAGGGGAGTTGCAAGTGCGTTGCCAACCTGTCTTGAGTGAGAGGAGGAATAAGGGAAGTGTGAAGAGGGGGGAAGGTAGGCCTCCGGCGCTCTCAGTGACCGAACGAAGCGCAATAATGCAAGCACTGTTACTTCACGTCGGTTTTCTGTGAGAGGGTGGTACTACCCCGGTCGAGCCGACCCATTCATGCTGAAACCATTAATAGCTTCAGCGTAGCTCTGCCACCTTCGAAAGCTCTGCCACCTTCATAACGGTTGGTTGATGTGTTAAGACGTGATATCGTAACAAACAGACTCACTTTCGCATTTACAGTGTTAGTTAAGGTATACATATATGAAAAAGTATTCTATAACACATTATTTTTCCTATTACCGTTATAATTTAATACAATGTGTATTTGTCATCTTTCACAGGTAAAACCTTACCGGTCCACTGCGTAGTCGAAGCAGTGTCGTCTCTCGAAGAGGGGACTTGGAGACGACGGGCGATGGTAGAGACAGACAGTTACGTTATCATTCCAGCAGCCACCGCATTCCACGAACTCGTGCCCGCAGCAATGATGAGGCTCGGTTACCCCCATGAATTAGCTGCATCTGCTAAAGGTGATTTTTGTGATAAACTACATTCTGCCCGCGACTTTGTCCGCGTGGAATAGTCATTTTGGGCTGACGCTAACACGCAGCGAAAGCTCTCAAAAAGAAGAAATCCACGATTTTGAAACATTCTTCATTGGTGCTCCGCTCTTATTGGGCTTGACGCAATGATATATATGAGCTATTTAACATTGAAATAATTTTTCAAATAGGACCAGTAGTTTCTGATAGTAGCGCTTTCGAGCAAACAATCAAACAAACACTCCAGCTTTATAATATTAGTATAGATACTCTTCTCTCGTATTTAACTCGAGCCGTCATTCAAATTACAATTACTTTTGATAGAGTGGACCAATTTTAACGAAAGAAAGACTAAGTTACTCTCGAGGATGTTCTTCAAGATTTTCTTGCTGAGGTTTTATTGTGAATCCAGTGCTTTAGCAGTGATGCATGATCATACAAACAGACAGCCATACAGACAAACGCACAGACATTTCTAAAAATGATTAAAATGTATTCTATTACTTACTCCAAGACACCGGCAACAATTTTTTTCGCGAAAATCGAAAAAGTACAGACACGTTAGATTTACATTCTTATTATATGTATAGATATAGATATCATAACATAACATATTTATACGAATATACATAGCTATAGACATAGACAGTTACATGCGTTTTTGCAGACGCACAGAGAGGGCCGTTATTACCAGACATCAAAATTAAAGATTGAATTTGCAATGTTAATATGTTACTTTTAACCCTAAGTTTCTAGAAGTTTTAAGATATAAATTCTTTATTCGATTTTTTTTTAATTTAAATATTTTGTTCCCAGGTTCAGTAGTCATAAATAATTGGAAGCCATTATCATTTGAACGGATCTCGGACGGACCTCTCGCCACTGTTGGGGAAGTACTCGGAGAACTAACCACGGTGGCAACTCTTCGGATTCAGCTTTTGAGACCACGACCGACCCCGATGCAGGACATTAAAGACAAGCTACTCAGGCTACTTTTAGTACAAAACAGGCCTTTGCTGATATCTACAGGATGCCCATTAGATGAAGTGAGTAATGAGTTAATTGATTATTTAGAAAATGGAGTTGATTAATAAAGATAAGCTACTCAGGCTACTCTTAGTACAAAATATGTCTTTGCTGATATGAACAGGATGCCCATTAGATGAAGTGAGTAATGAGCTAATTAATTATTTAGAAAATGGAGTTGATTAATAAAGATAAGCTACTCAGGCTACTCTTAGTACAAAATAGGCCTTTGCTGATATGAACAGAATGCCCATTAGATAAAGTGAGTAATGAGTTAATTGATTATTTAGAAAATGGAGTTGATTAATAAAGATAAGCTACTCAGGCTACTCTTAGTACAAAATAGGCCTTTGCTGATATGAACAGGATGCCCATTAGATGAAGTGAGTATTGAGCTAATTGATTATCTTAAGAAAATTAGTTGCTTAATAAAGACTAGCTACCCAGGTTACTTTTAGTACAACATAGGCCTTTGCTGATATCCACAGGATGCCCATTACATGAAGTGAGTAATGAGTTAATTGATTATGTTAAGAAATGTAATTGCTTAATAAAGACAAACTACTCCGGCTACTTTTAGTACAAAACAGAGCTTTGCTGATATCCACACCAGTGGCTAAAATAGTTACAGACCATTCGCAGTACGGAGAATTCTCAACCTTGAGTTGAAAGGCGATAATAATGTCTTACAAATCACTGAGTGGTGTCTGCGAATACGTTGCTGAGAAATTACTTTTGACGTTTCATAGACAGTTTCGAGTCGTGTCTCGATGAAAAGTGGACGCTTTTATATTTTCTGATTTTTTATTAATATTTAACTCCTACGGGAAACTTTAGTGAGTTGTAAAGTAAATTATTACTCGGGTTCATTACTAAAAATTATATTTAAAACAACACTTATTTCAAACTATATGAAATACGCTAATTTGTGGAAATGACTCGTGTGCCATCTGTTGTATGTTGATGGTACCATATCGCAAACTTAACTCATGGCGATGAACAAATCCTTAAAACAAAAGTATAGAAATATAAATCGTTATAGCGAACCAATAGAACACTAACACACAAAAAAATATTTTTATAAATAAACTACTGCAATCGGTACTAGAAAATCCTTGTAACAATAAAATATAAGACTTGATTCGTATAAATAAATTCTACCCTATACTAAGGTTCACCAAAACATCTGTCAAGCCAAATTACCAGTGATTCCAGCATTAAAATCATCCGAATTCGTCTTTTATGACAAAGCACGTCCGCTACACTGCGCTAAACCCACATTCACAATACTCTGTACTGTAATGTTCTTTACTGTGAACGATGTAACGTCGACCTCCGTTGTCCCTGACAAGCGATGCTATGCGTTATCTAACTATAATTATATATATTTCAAATAATAGCCTATTATTATCTGTTTATTCTAGAAAGAGGATAATGTTTTTTGGGTGTATGCATGTCAGTATATATTATATTCCTTCTCCATCTTTTGGCACGTTTTGTAGTCTAAACGGCTCGACGGTTTTTAATATATGAGATATCATTAAATTCGTCATATTGATAGGTGTGGCATACATCGGTCGTAATATATAAGTATAACATATCTGAAAAAAAGGAAGGTGGAATAAAAATTAGTTTTAACTTAACAATAAGGGGCCATTCAAGTATTACGTAAGAACTGATGGGAGTTGGGGGAAGAGGGGTCCTTGATTTGCTTATTTTTGATGACATAGGGATGGGGGGTCCGGGTAGTGATTACGTCAGCAATATTTCTCTATTAAACTGGAACAGATTTAGAGAAATGTTTAAGTAAGCATAGGGGGGAGGGGTTAGAGAATTGCTTTCTTTTGCTGATCAGGGGGAGGGAGCAGTCAGAAATTATAAAAATTCTGCTTACATAATACTTCAATGACCCCTAATCATTTGAACAACTCGTTTTTAATTATATTAAAGTTTCACTTGTTTCCAATTAACTTTTTCTTAAAGTAAAAACTTTATTATGCTTGTCATAGTTTATGTAAACAAATTTTCATTTGTTATTATTATATTTATCAACTATCGACTTACTATTGTTATCATATAGTGTAATAAAATATTTTCCAAAAGGAATTTTAATAATAATTAAAAAAATCAAATTATCGTTATATACAAATAACAATGTTTATTACGTTATTAACAGTACCGGTATAGCTAAGTATCGCGTAGCATCATTAATGTGGTTCAGAAGTTTATCGTAGGGAGCTGATACAATGTTCCCGCCCTGGCACTAAACCTTTACCCCCTCATTATCGTGGAAACTCATTGTTTTCCATATTTTAAGCCCGCTCGTTGAAAATGTATTACCAATTGAAGATATTTATTAACGAAGTATAGAGTTTATTTTCTTATCGCAGTTAATAAATATAATTCAAAATACTATTTTTGTTAATTAAACATATTTCCACGCTTCATATTCTACGATTATTTATTACATTAACAAATAATATAGATCAACATATTAGAATATTGAAGTGTTGTTTTTATTTTAATACCCGTTATTTTAATTTATGTGTTCTGCATTCAGAAATCACGATATTCGCTATTAATCCCGTCTGGTTTTCGAACAAGATTATTAGAAGTAAATTTCATTACATTTTAACAGAAAATATTAATTACGATTGTTATGTTTTGAATTGCAATGAACTAAGTAAATATATTTTTAAGAATTTCCTAGGAATTATTTGAAATAGACTTTTTTATTCATAATTAAAAAACACTCCTTACTTTTGGAAGTTATACTTCTTTAGGCGCGTTATGAAAAAATTATGAGAGTGAAATTTTAAGATGCGCGCGCATCTGTGACACAAAATTAACAGTATGAAGCTGTCTGCTTAACCGCTCATTAAGTCTCGAAAAACCTGACACCCTGAAGTTAGCTATAGTCAACATTTTGTTTCTTTGTATTTGTTGTTCGTATTTCTTTGTATTAAAACTTTCAATGTATTAAATACCTTTTTTTCTATTGTTAGTGTCGTTTTTTTCTACAAACGTAGATTAAGGCGAAAGATAAAATTTTTGAACAGATTGTTATCTTGTTACGCCAAAGAAGTATAACTTCTAACGCGTGTACATAAGTACACACACACTTTTTTTAACTTGAAATAAGAATATGTATAGATATATAATTATTTTAAACATTTCAGATTTATTCTTAATTCAATATAAAGAGCGTCGTGCCTTCACGTGTCTTGAAAAATCATGTCAAGAACTTTTGAAGAGCTCAGTATAATACAGATTCTCAAACTCTCTCACTAAGTAGAACGTTCTTATACAATTTGGGAGGTCGTTACAATTTGCGAGGTTACTGCTAAGTCTTCGCTAATAGGGATCATCACTCGGAGAATTAAGACAACATTTGTTTACAATATAGAACCTATAGAATAATGAATTTTCATTAAAATTCCTTTTGTTTATACCTTATAACGGTTGTTTGAATATTTCCATCAAAATAAAATGCTACGTTAATGTACAATAATATCAATATTAAGATGGTTTAACGTTCTTATATTATGGTATAATTCGCTCATAATTATAGGTTCCTTCTATAGAAGCCTTACGGTTGAGCCGGAGCTTTTGATGCAGGAAATCATCATGAAGAAATCACAGCATAGGGCTTTTTCTAAGTTCGTCTGGTTAAAAAACTCCAAATAAAAAAAAGTCCAAGTTAAAAATATGTCACCAAGCAATTACGGGTATGTCCCGATTAGGATTGAGAGTTCGCTCTTCTAGGATTCGCATGTTTACTTAATCTTACACTACACCACCACCACAATCTTAGTAGGTGGTAGAGCCACGCTGAAGCTATTATTGGTTTCAGCATGAATGGGTCGCCTCGCCCGGGGTAGTACCATCTTCTCATAGAAAACCGATATCAAGTAACAGTGCTTGCATTGTTGCGTTTCGTTCGGTCAGTGAGAGCACCGGAGGCCCACCTCCCCTCTCCTCCTCCCCTCCCTCCCTTTTCCCCAAACACAGGCAGGCAACGCACTCTCGACTCCCCTGGTGTTGTTAGTGTCTATGAACGGTGGTGATCGCTTTACATCATGTGACCCACGTGTTCATTTGCCTGCTATGACATAAAAAAAGAATCGTAATTTAACATCAGACGAAATTGTGGTCAAACGCTAATACACTAAAATATATTAAAAAAAAACATTTTTTTTTTCGATCTCACTACACTATTGGCCTGACGGGCCTTCACAGTTGCACCGGAATAAATATAAAAAAAAACAATAAATCTATATTATACAACTGAACCTATAAAGGCTTCTTATTTTCGTATAATTTTATTTAACTATATACATTATGGTGTATATTACCTCTTCTTAGTCAAAGTAGGTAAGTATTTTGACAGATTTCTAAAATATTACACATTACATTTCCATTTGTAATGTCCTTATTTTCCTTTCTTACATTCTAATTCAGCATGTCACGTGTACTACTTGTGTCATTAGTTTTGTCTATACTACCCTATCATTCTTTGTCAAACTTCAATGCTAACATACTTTACTGTCATCTATATATTTTTTAATAGTCATCCTTTTAAATGAAAAGAAAAATATTGTCGTTGCTTTAATTCAAATTCTAAATATCTGGAAGAATATTACAGACAAAAAGAACCAGGGGAGTATTATAACTTTCCGTACAAATGTGTATGTTATGTCTCTATTACTTTTTTGAATACGATTGTCTAAAGAATTATTGAAATTGAAACATTTTAACTCACCTACACGTAAACTAAATACCTAGTTACTAAGAAAGATATTTAAATCTCCATTACACGAGATAGATATAGCAATTTGTCGACGTGATGAACACCTGCCTCGCACGCAAGATCTCCATACATAATAAATTTAATTGAATCTCAGACTCATCCGCGCCTCGCGTCGTCTTATTATATTTTCTAAATATCCGCCTTGTTGCGAACGGGTTAGGTCGGGGAAGTAGGGAGGTCGCCCTCATCTTACTAAGTTGAGCCTGAGCAAAAGAGGGTTAAAAGGAGTTTCAGATGTACGAACGCTTTTGATCTTATTAATACCATAAAATAATGCTTTATAATCTTATTAAACGCGAGGTTAGCGCTCGATGCGCACCCTTCTAGAGGCTTAACCGCCATGACGGGATCGCGAAATCAATTTGCCGTTTCCATTGACACAGTAACGCAATTTACTTATTCGCTAAAATGCGATAACTACAAATTTCACAGGCGCATTTATTAAAGCTAGGAAATTGTAAATTATATAAAAAGTTAGTAGTAATGAAACAAAGGAATTCCCGTCAAAAAGATAATCAAACACTGCGAACAATGTGGCAGCTAAACGCCAGATGAACTCGATTCTACAATATTATGGTAATTTATCACAAGCAATTTTCTGCTACTTCGATATCAGCTGTGAACAAACTTTTAAACGCCTGAAGTGTTTTACGAACACTGTTCTTCAAATACTTCAATTCGGTAATGTTTAAAACGACGACCTTCGTTACGAGTATTACAACTTAACATTTCTTCAGTTGTTTTTACTAACACAAATTTTTCAAGGTGCTTTATGGCTATTTACCAACACTTTTAATCATTTCACGATGCTCGCATAAGTGGCGTCTGTAAACACAACGAAAATAATATCAGATAACACTAAGCCTATTGTGTTCAAAGTTGTCCTCTCTAAGTACGAGTATATCAAGTAATGTTCGCAATCACACACCGAATTACGTACTTACGCGGATTACACGTGACGTGAGTTATCACGCGCAGGCGCCAGCTCTTGTAAATCTTCCACAAAGCTGAAACAGACAATATCTGAAAACAAATATGGCCTCACTATTTAAAAATATAAAACAAAGAAGCGGATTAACGTATCACACGGGCACGGCGTTAATTCCCCTGACATGATTTATAGACAATCTCGATGTGTAATACTTACAGTTAATTTAACATTTGATTTGGCAATAGTTGTAAAGCAAACGGCCGGGTCTGACAACTCGGTTGACGACGTAATCGCTGGCATTGTTCTATGTAATCTAGCGATACGAGCAGATCTCACTTGCATAACTGTCAAGCTGAGTAAACTCAGCGACGGAGCTATAATCTGACAAGTTCTTTTATGATTGACTACTTGCTTCGCGATTAATACCTATATAAACATACATTCGTGTTATCGTTTTGAATAAATAATTGTGAAATTCAAACACTGCATTGGAGTAATTTAGAGTCACACGGTCTATATTGTGCATCTCAAATAGTAACGTCAAATGAGCCGGGAACGTTTCGGTCGTCTTGTTTGACCTGTACGGTGCGGAAACTTTTTAGTACGAGCACTTAGGTTGTTGCCGGCGCTTAGTTGAGGGTACGTACGGTGGGTGGATGCTAATTGCTAAGACGCCCTTTCCGCTCATTGTTTTAGAGCAGACCATGATTGAAGTTTCGGCGGCTTGCGGGAGTGATACCTACTAACCAACGAGTAAACACCTCCTCGCGTCAGAGCCGCCGGCCGCTCGCGCATGACACATGCATTAACAGCCGACCTAATATTTTCATAATCTAATGGCGATGTTCTGTGAAACAATACTCAATGTTTATTCAAACAATTATCTCTGTATCTGTTACTTGTTAGACTGACCTCTTTAAAACCGTCTAAAATTGTTTGCGGTATCTTGTTTTTTATTTACTCTCTCAGAGTTGTGACTTTGAAATGTTTCCCTTGTTACAGGTCACTTTGGCTCAGATATGTAGAGGACAAGATAGGACGTCAGGACCACATCATTTTCACGAGCCGACTGAGGAAATGCGAAGAAAATTCGAATCTTGGTGGAGTGCGCAGGTCTCTCCTAGACCTCCACCGTTCAGTCCACGGCGTTATCCTTCTCCAGGTCCAAAAAATCGTTCCCCAACCTTGAACACTATACCGGATCACTTGCATCCTGCGCTGCAAACCGTTCAAACGCAATATCCTACACAAAAAACAAGAATGCGAACAAGTTTTGACCCAGAACTTGAATTACCAAAGCTGCAACGTTGGTTTTCTGAAAACCAACATCCGAGTAGACAACAAATACAGCAATATGTCAGAGAATTAAATAACTTGGAATCAAGGCGAGGACGAAAACCATTAGATGTGAACAATGTTGTGTACTGGTTTAAAAACGCACGTGCAGCACAAAAGCGCGCTGAGCTACGCAATATTGGTGGTTTAAGTTGCCATCTAGGCATGAATGGTTTTAACAGTAGAAGCCATAGTCCAACAAATGGGTCTCTGATGGCTAGTAGTGACCACTATACGTCACAAGACCAAAACTCATTGAAAAGTCCTATGCAACTATCTGAAAGTCCCGGTAGATATCCTATGTCCGTGATGTCTGAAGATAATTTGTCTAACGGAGGTTCTGATTTGGATGACGATGGTGTAGACATAAATCCAGACGATAGGCCTGACAGTCCAGATGCGCCATTATCTCTAATAACTACGAAAAAGAACAATAATGATTCTGAAGATATTGCCCAAGAATCGCCTAAACCGCCGGACATAATTAAGGTAATAACATTATTTTTTTAAAGTAAAACCTTACATTATAAACGCGAAATTTCAATTCAATATATCTTTACCTTCTTACCACTGACAATATTTTTATTGGCAAAACTTATTTGCAGGAATTTTTACTAGAAGTCATATAATAATTAAAGCTTATAGTTATTTATTTGTATTTGTAAAACATACAATTTTTATTTGTCAGGTACATGACATCAAACAAGAACCAAAAGATTTAAGCAAAACTGAACAAGTTCAATCGCCACAACGATCTCCTGCTAAAAACAGCGACAGTTCTCACAATAATAACAGCAACAATAATAACAATGAAGATGAGAATGGTATTGCAGAAGAGCAAGAGGTTTCTGATGAAGATATTGCTCAGGAACGTCACTACAGACCAACGTCACCACATCTAGACCGTCTCCCATTCCCAATGGTGCCCAATCATCCAATGTTTGGCCACGGTATCATGTATATGAGTCAATACATGAGTAGCTTTCCGGGCGTTGGACCTGTACCCGGCGAAGGTGCCAGCGGATTAAACTTGGCGCTTGCTGGTGCTTCAGATGAACGGCGTAAACGCAATCGCACTTTTATCGACCCTGTTTCTGAGGTACCTGTATTAGAACAGTGGTTCTCAATGAATACACACCCGTCTCATAATCTAATCCTGAAATACACAGAGGAACTGAACAGGATGCCATACCGGCAGAAGTTTCCACGCTTAGAATCAAAAAACGTACAGTTCTGGTTCAAGAACAGAAGGGCGAAGTGCAAGAGATTGAAAATGTCTTTATACGAACCCTCATCACCGGGGCATTACTCGCATCCCGGCCATCCGCACGCTATTACGGAACGAAAGATGGTTTGAAATAAATTACGGTGTATGTTAGAAAAAAGGTACGAGTAATGATATATTATAAATACGTGTCGGTGACCTCTCAGTAGCGGATTGACGAGAAAGACTGAAAAACGGATCGTTTTAATGGTGTGCAGTGCCATGTTAGTATTAAAATGACGTACAGTCATACTCATTTTCAAATAGTTCGTATTATTCCTTGGACTTTATTGTAATGGTAGATTAATAAATAGTTTTGCCTAAGGTGTTATCTCAATGTCACATCTTTGTAATATTAATGCATCATGATATATCACGTATTATTTTATTATGTACATAGTTGTACATATACTTTGCTATCAAAGGACACGTCGCGACTATTTGTGGATGAATCTCAATTATTAAGATAGTATCTTTGTATGTATATATAAGCCAATTCACTCAGTCTTATTTATTAAGTACATTAGCTGTATAAACGTTATATATAGTGTTAACTATGAATGGATATTCTCATTAAAAGTTCCGCTTAAACTATAGTTTTTAGATCGTTAGAATGGTATTTAATGTTATCCTAATCATGTATAATATTTTAATTAGTTGTATAGTTATAAATATATTATATAGAAATGATATTATTGGGCATAGTTCATCAATATTCATATATGTAATTTTGTATCGGGGCTTCATATTCAATGAAGGATATTGAAATACGCACATTCCGTGTTATATTGTTTTTTTTTCTTTCATTTATACAGATGCTTCCTCAATCCAAAGATTGAATATAATAGTTAATTAAGTCGTAATAAAAACGCTCATAAATCTTTCCACGTATGATGCGATTATCTATACTAATGTTACAAAGCTGATGAGTTTGTTTGGTTGAACGCGCTAATCTCAGGAACTACTGGTCCGCTTTGAAAAATTATTTCAGTGTTCAATAGCTCATTTAGTAGACTATATGCTATATATCATCACACTAAGACCAATAGGAGCGGAGCACCAGTGGATAATATTTCAAAATCGAGGTTTCGTTTCTTCCTTTTGAGAGCTTCCGCTGCATGTTAGCGTTAGCCCAAAGCAACTATTCCAGGCGGATGAAGTCGCGGGCAAAAGCTAGTTAATTTATGAAACTTAATCAATGGATAAAAATAGTATTGTCCTCCTTCATCCTTATATTAAATGTAATAAATAAAAAAAAATTATATTCGTTCTGTAATCGCATCATAAATCATTCATAATGAATAGTATATAACGCAGTATTTACGCATTTATCGATTGAGGCTGTTACGTCACACTATTCCTTATATCGACTATTGTTTTATAGTTTTAAACAGAAGTGTAGTTTTAAATAAATAACAATTATTTGTTTTGTTGTTCTAATGTTGTGCTTGTTTTTGTGAAGCTGTGATGATATTTCCAAATATTGTAAATATGTTATTATTGTTAAAATTAGGGATTCCTTTTTAAGAATATTATTTTAAATTTACGTCACTATGCTCACACGAACAATGTAAGCATTAACTGCTAAAATTATAAAGATATCGGCTGAATGTTTATTCGATTATATTATATAAACAAAAATTTAATTGAATATAATATGAAAAACAAATTATGCTTTTTTTATTTTGTATTTGTGTCTAATTCTTAATTTCTTACCTATAAAATATAAAGAGATATAAAAAAAAATTTATTAGCTATATTCTCTTTAAATGATATATATAAAGACTATAAAGAAAAAAATTCCATCCTCTTCATCAACGAGTACTAAATAATTTGCATTTTAATATATTTAATTTATTTTGTTTCTTAACAAAATCCATAGCTAGTAAAGACTTAAAATACGATAACATCACGCCTTTGCAATATTAAAATATATATAATTATAGTGTTTTATCATTAATAGCAAGCGAACTCACATATCACGTGATCTTAATATAGCATACTGTATATTTTAAAATATATTATTTTGGAGTATAATTGCTATTATTTCAACATTTTACAAAACATAATTTGCAGTTTTGCAACAAAATATCTCATGGACATGTTATAGAAATAAATATTTTACACCGAATATAACTAAAAACGTACTATCATAAAAGCATTTAACATATAAGATTTGAAGACGCAAGCTCTTAACTCTATAGTTTGATAACTACTGGCATTCCAGAATGTTTGTCGTCTATTTTAGGGCTATATAAAATATCAAGAGAGCAACAACAAAAATATACTTAATTAACTTACGCCCTAATGAATGTTAATAACTTACCACTGATTCGGAAAACCTTTTTAATTATCGAGAATAGTGGACAAGAAACCCGATTGACCCTTTAAAATTAGACACTTCTAAAGAGTTAAGCGATAGAAGAAAGAGCTCGATATTGCTACTAAATATTGGCTTTAAATACTAAATTGAGGTTATGTGTCAGTCATAAAGTAAACAAAATTGTGTTGTTTTCTTTATACAACAAACCTATTCATTGGTAGATTTTGTTATTACGCCTTTCTGCTAGGTACCCTTTTTTTTTTATTTACGTGGGGAAATCCTTTACGGATACGCCACCCTCTCGGAGGAAAGAGTGGGTTATGTCTGACTCGCACGGACTAAAACCCCACGGTGTACCGTCCGCCGTATGGTAGGGGCGGCCAGGGATCGAACCTGCTGTCTTCCTGAGAAACCGCCCCTGCGGCAGCCTAGCGAGTGAACGCCAGGCTTCGTCCTACTATAGAGAGACTACTGGGTACACGGCCAGTCGTCTCCCCTCGTCAGCCTCACCTGTGCAATGAGGAGATAGGTCCTCCACCTCTCCTCAGGCTCGGCTCGTCTGCTAGGTAACCTAAGGTTTAGGTTTAGTTTTGGTTGGATTTGATTTCTTGAACCCGATATTCAACTATATCGGTTTTCGCTTTGCTATTGAGAAATACGTAATTAGCGATCTGTAATATTGATATATATGGATAAAAAAATATACAACTTAACGTTGGTGTACCTGAGATCGATTTATTCCACCACCACTTAACCCGTCACCGAGGAAGGTGTCACCTCTTATTGTTTTTAATGGAGTAAGTATTTATGCTCTATTTTATTTTATCGTTACTAAGTTTTATACTGAAACGTAATGTGGTCAAAGTCGTGCACGGTTAATAGTTAATCACATAATTATCAAACAAAATCTGCAGGAGTCATGCCCAGACAACATTATTATTTGTCCTGGATATCGGTAATCGAACCTTAAATCGACCAAAGTATAAAGAAATTAAAATACTAGTGAAACTTCTCATTTAAACACTCGCCAATCTGATCCATATTATAAAGGGCTGTCAAACAATTCAACGTGTGCCGATATTATATCTATCGGCCACACGACACAGACGGGACGGAAACGGCGAACGGCGGAGACCCAAATCACCTGTCAAACTAAATTTCAAGTATTCGTGTAATCGCAGATATCTGGCGACGTCTTTGTCGCGTCTTCGATCTCAAAGGCTGGAGAACTACTAGTCTGTTTCGGCGTTTACAACGCTATATGACTAAAATACGAGGATAAGTGAGGAATGTTTACGAAACCCAATAAATATTACAATATTCTTATTGTATCAGCATCAACGACAGAGTATACTGAGCGTCTTAGGGACTGTCCATGTATTAAGTTTGTTTTTGTAAATTGTGATCGCCCGTCCCCCTGGTCAGCAAAAATAAGCAATGTTCTTGCCTCCTTCAGTCCTTCCCATGCTTACGTATCATTACATAGTATAAAACAAAGTCCCCTACCGCGTCTGTCTGTCTGTCTGTTCGCGATAAACTCAAAAACTACTGAACGGATCTTCATGCGGTTTTCACCAGTGGATAAAGTGATTCACGAGGAACGTTTTGGTATATAATTTATCAGGGATATTTCAATAATAATCATAATCAGGGCGGGACAACGTCTGTCGGGCCCGCTAGTACATTTATAATAAGTATTATTAAATTTGTTCTGGTTAAATAAATAAATATTGTTGACGTAATCATCACCAGACCTCCCATCCCCTATGCCATCAAAAATAAGCAAATCATGAACCCCCTTCTCCCAGCCCCTATCAGTGCTTACGAAATACTTGAATGACGCCGTGTGTGCTATTGTTTGGAATAACCTCTGAAACGACTAAACCGATTTTGTTGAGACTTAAACGACCTTTCCGTCTCTTAGGCTGCATATTATTACGCTTAACATATTTAAATACAAATAAATATAATTGAAAAGAGGTAATCAAATATGGATGAAATGGTTATATAACAGAATCAAGTAATAATGACAAAATTACAATTAAAAAATGAACGTCAACAATTAATTCGGGTAAAACACATACTTCCCATAAAACTTTAATATAGATTTGACCTATTCCTTGGGAGTAATATATTTTTGAAGTGAAACATCTTATCAGTGGGCTTTGAAATTCTGATCCGCAACTTTTTTGTGTGACAAAAAGTGTTGGGGTAAACACTGTGCCGGGTAGAGTATTGAAAACACCGGTTCTCGTCCGATCACCGAAGTTAAGCAACGTCGGACGCGATCAGTACTTGGATAGGTGACCGCCCGGGAACACCGCGTGACGTACTTTTTGTGGTATTTTTTCAACTGAAATGTTTCCCTGAAATATAAAAGATTTCACTTTTGTCGTGTGTTTTTACGACACAACCTTTTTTCTATATAAACAGGACTCCTTGTATTTTTCTGCATCCCTGGCAACGTGTATGCATAGTTTAATGACAATTGGTTTTGTAGACCGTAACAAACAAACAAGCTCACATTCGCATTTATAATATACTAGTGGACCCAGCGGACGTTGTCCCACCCTGATATAAAAAAATCTTAACAAATTATATACGTAAACCTTCCTCAAGAATTTCTTTATCTACTGGTGAAAACCGCATGAAAATCCGTTTAGTAGTTTTTGAGTTTATCGCGAACAGACAGACAGACGTGGCAGAGGACTTTGTTTTATAATATGTAAGGATTATTGATAAGAATTGTGTTCAAAGTTACGTAAAAAAATCCTATAATAAAGGTTTTAATATCCTATAGAGCAGTATTTATATAAAGTTTTGTCGTGAGCGGATATTGCGTGGATTCTGAAAATTAGAATGATACTAATGGACCAGCTAACCTACTAAACAGTATAACAACAACAAAAACACATAAAGAACTCATTGGTTTAGGAGGAGATATGTCACTGAAAATGAGTTTTAACCGCAAGCAATTGACGTTTTTTTTTGTTCATGAAAACCAAGAGGTGAGTCCCGAATTAGTTTATGTTTGAAGAATCACATCAACTTTGGAACCACTACTATAGAGCGCTCACTGTGATATTTGCTGTACTAAGAGTGCTTCAATGAGTTTTTGCTATTTTATTATAAACAGGCGTTCTACATCCTTTCGCATTATAAAAGGAAACGGCTCTCTGTTGTTTGTTTATGTGCTGAATTCAGCCGATTTGTATTTTCTAGCCAAATTTTAGTATATGCTTTGCTACATAAGGTAAGATAAGTAAAATCTTAATAGAACCAAATCATTTCCAATTTTGTCTCGTTCTTTACGGAATAAGTAGTGCTTACAAAAAGAGATTGCAATAAATTTGTAGGTGGTAGAGCTAGCTAAACCTATTACTGGTTTCAGCATGAATGGGTCGGCTCGCCCGGGGTAGTACCACCCTCTCACAGAAACACCTACGTGAATTAACAGTGCTTACATTGTTGCGTTTCGTTCGGTCGGTGAGAGCGCCGGAGGAGCACCTCCCCTCCCCCTCCCCCAAACACAGGCTGACAACGCACTTGCGACTGTCCTGTTGTTGCAAGTGTCTATGGACGGTGGTAATCACTTAACATCAGGTGACCCACCTGTTTATTTGCCTCCTATGATATAAAAAATATACTTAGATATAAAATAAATCATCCAATATTTGAAAGACTGCAAAACAACTTAAGGCTTTGAAACCGCGAGTACAGCTAGTTATTTTATAAATTACATATATTCCATTGGTTCTTATAAATTACATATACTCTAGGATAATAGAAAGATTTAATATATTTTTGCCTTGTGTACAACATTCGATGTTTAACATAAGATATAGATTCAATGTGGTACCAATTTATATACATTAATTGATTTGAATTGATGATGGCTCAGTGGTTTGCATGTTCGGAAGCCGTGTTAATCGTCGTAGGTTCGAATCTTTGCAAATGACGCGGAGCTTTCAGTAAAAGAATACATCGTGATGAAGCCTATACTATGGCGCTGGGGTTTTTTAAGCCCGCCTGACGAGTTATCATCCTTGAGTTGATAATCTGTCGCTACTCGCCAAGTAACCTATAGGTGTATTCCAGCCAGAGCACTTCAGAACCGATCCCCTCTAAGCTTAACATGTTTATCATCTTAGACAACGTTGTTTAACATCAAATCAGATTGTAGACAAACGTTCAAACCTATAAGCAATAAAAAGTCATACCATATAGAATCATAGATACCTATTATAATAAACATGTCTTATAATGCTATCTTGTAATTAAGAAGTTCAAAGTTTTGAAAAGTGATAAAGATCAGTCAAATTAAACGATAATTAGCTGTTTGCTTACTCGATTTGATATACCTATACAGTATGGAGACGTCGAGTGCAGGGGCATTAGAAACATTCGAGACGAGGCACAACAGATTATACCAATTAGAGAGATTTCAAGTTCTTTGAGAAAACATTCTTTGATCGTGCATTCTTATCCATTCCTTAGCATCGGTTTAAGTGCTATCCTTCTAATTATATCGAAATCATTAAGAAGAGTATATTTTGAATAAACATTGAATAATGATGTTAATATAAAAGATATTAATTATAAGTGATATAATTTATAGTAAATCTATTAGTACGTATATATTGGGTATTTATTACTATTGTTATTATTACATTTACGGTGTAAGTACATTAATGCTAACCTGTGCATGTTCCTAATGTATTGTAACTCTCAACACTAAAATAACAATACATACATATATCTGACCTAATTTGATCAATACATATATAGACTAGCCGTACCGGGGGACGTTCTCCCGCCCTGATAATAAAAAAAACTTTGACAAATTATATACCTAAACCTTCCTCAAGAATCACTTTATTTATTGGAGAAAGCCACATGAAAATCTGTTCAGTAGCAAACTCAAAAGTTTATCGCGCGAACAGAAATAAAGACGTGGCAGAGGACTCTCGTTTTATAGTATGTAGTGATAAGTTATATATGAGATACTCATTGTTCATTCAATTATATAGAAAGTTTATACAATTTCAAACAAAACAAGCATTCTACATAAAAAAAACATAATTCATTATATTAATAATGCCGTGTTGAGTATTATATTACATTTTAATGTATACAAACTGCCCAACGTCGTGGAAGGAGACGCGCATTTATGTTAGTTAACCGTGGATTATGACCATGCTTCTAATAGAGCAATTTATTACAAACCATGTAGTCGGAGAGTCGTACAACTTTGTAGAATGCTGTTTCTAATATTTATTTAATTTTTTTATATAGCAATAGTATTTATTAACTATAATATCATTACATACTACATAGTATAAAACGAAGTCCCCTACCGCGTCTGTCTGTCTGTCCGTTCGCAATAAACTCAAAAACTACCGAACGGATTGTCATGCGGTTTTCACCGGTGGATAGAGTGATTAATGAGGAACGTTTTAGTATATAATTTGTCAAGGATTTTTTCATAATCAGGGCGGGACAACGTCTGCCGGGCCCGTTAGTCTACAATATTTGAAAATGATGCTTAATAACTTGTATTTTTATAGTTATCCTATTTATGTTACACTCTAAAATTAATTTATTGAAAAATTACTGTTTTATGACATACTAGCTATCGCCCGCGGCTTCGCACACGTTAATGTAGATTTTATATATTCCTCGCGAACAGTGCCTTTTTTCTGGTTGGAAGCTACCCTATGTCCTTTTTCTATACCCCCGACAAAGCGTAGATATGCAAAATTTTATCATGATCGGTTGAATAATTAGGACATGAAAGTGTAACAAATAAAGAAACTAACATATTCACTTATAATATTTGTTATGTCTAGGATTATTATTTTGATAATAACAATAATAACGTATAGTAGTAATAGTAACGTAAAATAAGTAATAACAATGTTCTTTCTTCTCATAGTTTATCAATTATATAAATATACATGTCATCATCATCATCAGCCTGTGAAGACCCTCTGCAGAAGGAAGGTATGGGCATAATCGTCACGCCAGTCCACGACGTATATTGGTGATTTCAAACTCTGAGAAATCCACAGTTCTATTGTTTTTAGTACTACAAGAATATTTCTCATGTTAAGTTCCTCTGTTTCCTTTCACTGTCAGCCAATAGTATTACCAATTTAAATTAGCAAATGTACGCGAATTCTGAAAAATTCGCCAGTATATACCGGGATTCGAACCTGCGGTCATCAGGTTAATATTCCAACTAGGACCACTCGACCACCAAGGCTTTTGAGTTTTGACTATATATAATGTACATGTCAGATTGTGTTAAAGCGATATCGAATATTTTGCTATATCAGAGATGTGTAAACAATGAGCCTTGTATTGTCATAATAGCTAAAACGATTAAGATTGGAACATTGTAACAGACATCCCGGCAATCGTGGCCCGGAACACAATAAAACTCTTAAGCCCCACTGCCTTGCTAGAAAGATTTACTCCGTCGACTTAGTAGTCTAATATCACTGCACTGTCCTACGTTTTACGGCGGAAACAACATCTAACAATTTAAAAGCATCGGAAAATTTTACACTTTATTTAATACTAGCTGTGCCGGCGACTCCGCCCGCGTGGAACCTAGTGTAAAAAAACAGTGGCTAATAATATCTTCTGAATGTATTAAGTCCATTTACTTATCTACTTTTCTCTTGTACTTAAGTCGCGTCGTAATTAAAATTACAAATACCTTTTGATAGAATGGACCGATTTTAATGAAACAAAGACTAAGTTATTCTCAAGGATATGTTTTATGATTATCTTGAGGTTTTATCGTGAACCCGGTACTTTAGCGTGTTCATACAAACAGACAGACAGACAGACAGGCAGACATACATTTCTAAAAATGATTGAAATGTATTTTATTACCTATTCTTAGACACCTGCAACAATTGTTTTATCACGAAATTCGAAAAAGTACAGACTTGTTAGATTTACATTCTTATTATATGTATAGATTCTACTTCAACAATCTTAGCTGTGGTCCGCCTGCTTATTGATTCTTTGAATACAGTTTCTTTCGCAATGAGTTTTGAGAACATTACAATTAATGTCTAATGCATGTGTTTGTTATTCCTACTCATATTTACTATGGAAATTGCCACTAAAAGTCCAACTGTTTTTGTCCTACAACAAAGAGATATAAAATATTCCGAAGCAGTACGACGTCCATTGAATTATGTAAACCACTTTTCCGGTGTTTAGTTGGTCTGATATTTTTCCATAATTTATATTTTATACCCCAATTAGACTTTGTCAAAATTTCAACCGTTGCCAAATTTTTTCTAATAACACATATCTATTACAGTATATAGTTATCTAGTACCATATATTTAGTAAATATTTTTGGAAGGTAGAGGAGAGTAGATAAACGTGCTTCAATGATTTATTTAAATATCCATTTGTTAAATGTATTATTTGTATTTATCGTTATCCTCTTTATTGTTTAATTACTCAGGATACATTGATATACTAGTACCTTAATATAAGACTGAACATTATTTCTATTCTTACGGTAAACCCTAACTATAAAAAGACACCACTATTTCTTAGATTGAATGATTTTAATTAGTACATAATTTACGTTTTTATTTAAAACAGTCCCAATTATAATGGTTAAAATATAATAATACAGAATTAGAATAATTTAATTAGTTTCTTTTACTGCCCATTTCAATTATCAATTTATAATTCTTTGCCATAATTCTGCATTCACGTTAACTTCATATTAAGTTTATTTGGTAGACCTAGTAGGTGATAGAGCCACGCTGAAGCTACTACTGATTTCAGCATGAATGGGCTGGCTCGCCCGGGATAGTACCACCCTCTCACAGAAAACCGAGGTGAAATTACAATATTTTTATTTTTTTTTTTTTTTGGGTGAGAGAGAGCGGTTTTCCCACCCCCCCCCCCCCCCCCCCCCCCCCCCCCCTTTCTTTCCCCCAAAAAAAAGTGTAAACCTTTTTCTTTTGTGTTAAGTTATGGAGGGGATTATATATGGTTTTTAAACTTTGTTCATAGTAATGCTTGTATGTTTTATTATAATATTATGAAATATATGAATAGATAACTTTATTCAATAAATTAATAAAAACACTAACAATTTGTAGCGAGGTAAAACATTGTGTCGCTTAGTGAACGAATCCCCTGTCCGGGCGCCTATCTGCCGTCCCGTCTGGGGTTTAGTTATGATATAACAAGGAGACCAGCTAAGCCAAGGCTCACGGTAGATTTTATTAATTGACATGACATTTTTTGCCCTCGAAGTTAAAAGGAAAATAAATAATACTGGATTATGTTTTAGGGAATCACATGATATTGACGTAGTAAAAAAGGCACTTTATTTTCACATTTACTTAGAATAGTCATCGAAAAACATAATTATGACAAGGTACTTGAACGTATAAGTTTACTCCATGTATAACTCTGTAGATATAGGATTAATTAACCGGACAATACGATCGGTAGTAGCCGTAGGCCTTTGAAATTCAGTCACAGGTAAATAGCAGACGGCATTGAATGACAAATTTAAATTTTAAAAATAAAATCCCACTATCATTTTAGAATTTTATAGCTTTGTTTATCTATTCTTTAAGAATAGAAAAGTAAAACCTATTTGCGTTCCTCCAAATAAGATTTTTTTCAGGAAAATTTATTTATATCGATAAATAAACATAATTAATTCTAAATTCGTAATCACGTATCCTGTTTATATAAGAAATTGTGGATAAATTCAGAAGACTTTTAATATCCTAAACAGAAATATAGCGGGAAAAAATTTGAGAGCGGTTAACAGGTTAAAGAAAATTTAACAAAATAATTTCATGTTTTTTCATCCTGTAAAACATTCTGAACACATTTTCCTCTAGGACGTTATAAATCTCCTGAAAAAAGAGTGAACGCCTTGATCTAACAACACTACCAGGAGAGACTCTCAATTGCAGCTATCATAATAAACTGCTAAATGCTTGACGAGTGATAACAAAATTTCGTACTTCCCGTTAGTATTTAACTAGTTAATTAGGTGAACATTATTCTTCCATGTTATAATCACATTATGATATATTTTTTATCAATATTTTGTAGCCTTGTGAAAATATTAATAACTATTGAACAAAACAAAAACGCCTAAAAACCTAAACACTACGCGTAATAAAAAAACGTAAATCTACTTTCCTTAATAACTAACGCTTATTATGAGCCATAACTCAGAGTTGATCCTTACATCGTCTTAAGAAAATGTACAGCCCCTGGATATGATAGCTTTCATTTACGTAACGACTGCTTACGTAGTGAATGCTCTTACCAGCTTACATATATCTTTTTTTTATTTATATGTTTAATTGTCATATGTAATTTATATGACATAAAAACAAGATAATACACTTTTATATGAGAGTTAAGGAACGCAAACTAAGTTTGCAGAACATTTTTAGATGAGTCGAAAGAATTACTTACTTATTCTATGAATAAATACCTAATTTTTGTAACAATGTATGGAAATAGAAAAAAATGCATCGAAGTTTACAAAAATGCTCTCCTACACTAATTAATACCTCTCTGGCGTTTTATGCAAGAAAGTTATTGAAGTGAAACTTCTTATGCGAAGGCTTTGAAATGCTGATCGGCAACCTTTTTGTGTGGCGAAAAGTGGTGGGGGTAAACACTGTGTCGGGAAGAGTATTGTAAACACCGGTTCTCGTCTCATCACCGAAATTAAGCAACGTCGGCCGTTGTCAGTACTTGAAAACCACCTGTTCGGGAAAACAACCCAGTCATCGAGAAGAACCGACAAGAAACTCGATCTGGTTTATCTTTTCATAATACATAACATATATTTTGATTATCATTACATAGTATAAAACAAAGTACCCTACCGCGTCTGTCCGTCTGTCTGTTCGCGATAAACTCAAAAACTACTGAATGGATTATCAAGCGATTTTCAACAGTGGAAAAGTGATTCTTGAGGAACGTTTTGGTATATAATTTGTCAAGGAGTTTTTTTTATAATCAGGGCGGGACAACGTCTACCGGGCCCGCTAGTTACATCATAATAGACATGTAAAGCTACATTCGTTATTAGTGGATAAACAGAAAGAGGCATCACTTCCAGACGTCGCCATCGTTTACATATTGATTCACCCTGTAATAATAGCCTTTATGTATTAAGACCCGCTTGACATAACACTTGAACTTACTATCTGGAAAATTGGTAATGTGTTTTGAGACTTTGATATAAAATCTAACACTATTACCTAAAAAACTATTACTGGTCTTAGTGAGCCTGAAACATGGAATGACCAGTTTGTTATTGTTTCCATTATTTATATTATGTCGGTCTTTTACCAAATCCAGATCATCTAAGTTTTTGCGGACGTACATCAAATTCTCAAGAATATATTGGGAGAGCAGAGTTAAAATACCGAATTCCTGAAACTTAGTCTTTAATGATTCGCGAGGCCCCAAATTATGGATTGCTCAACCTGCTCGTTCTTGTTGTTATAGGAATATGGTGTCCACCTCAGCTGCGACCCCCTACAACAAAATGCCTTTTAACTCATTAGCTTCCCCTTTCGTGGCAAAATCGATCTATTCAACAACTGAAAGTACAAATTAATAAACAATATTCATTTAATATCATATAAAGTAACCGTTAAGAGAAGTATGTGTCCATAGTTCGTACATAAAATGTTTTTTTTTTCTCCAGCATTCAGTCGTCGCGGTCGGTGTAATCTCGAATCTCCCGCCGCCAATTTATTTTCATTAGCGATCATCCTCGGTTAATTTTATTCCCTACTTACTCCCGGCGAGTATCGGAGAACCAGCTAAGCAACTATAGAGAGAACTCCTGGCAGAAATATTAATTTTAACTGAATCACATCTACAAAATTGAAAAGCTAAGCTTCAATACTCAAAAATTAAAGAAGTATGGGAAAAAGGGCTCATTTAAAATAAGTTATCTCTCTTACTTGAATATATTATATACAATAGGGTGGGCCAAAAAAAACTTTTAATTTTTTTTTATTAATTACCATGAAAATATCGTCTGAGATGACGAAAAAAAAATTGTGTTAAAGTTTCAGCTCTTAATATTAATATTAAGAGGTGGCGCATTAGAGTTTTTCTTTTTTTCTTTAGTCCCATACAAAAAAAATCATATCTCACCATTCGTTGTTCGTACAGCAAAATTTTTCAAGAGTTTTTTGTAGGAAATTGAACGTTCTACAAAAAAGGTTTCCTTCATTTTTTTCGCACGCCTCGCCATTTTAAAGATATTCAAGATTGAAATTTAAAGATTTTAAGGTCATTTCTTTTTTGCTTCTGAATTTTGTAAGTCGTTGAAAATGAACGTTATGAAATTCGCAATACATATTTCTGCAGGAAATTAAATGCTCTAAAAAAAGGTCTCTTATGCTTAGTCGATTAGAATAAGCGTTTGAAAGATATTTATGATAAAGTTAATACTTTCGCTCTTACTAATTTTTCAACATTTTCTTCGGAAAATTTTAATATAATTCATTAGTTTCGAAAAAATTAATGCAAATTTAAGTTTTTATCAGCACAAAAATACTTTTATCTATTATTTAAATTATTTTTTAAATACATGTACGTTCGTGTGGGCCAAAAAAAAATTCAAATTTGTTGAAAATGTTGAAAAATTAGTAAGAGCGATAAGTATTGAACTTTGATCATAAATATCTTTCAAACGCTTATTCTAATCGATTAAGCATAAGAGACATTTTTTGTAGAGCATTTAATTTCGTGCAGAAATATGTATTGCGCATTTCATAACGTTCATTTGTCAACGACTTACAAAATTCAGAAGCAAAAAAGAAATGTACCTTAAAATCTTTAAATTTCAATTTTGAATATCTTTAAAATGGCGAGGCGTGCGAAAAAAATGAAGGAAACCTTTTTTGTAGAACGTTCAATTTCCTACAAAAAACTCTTGAAAAATTTTGCTGTACGAACAACGAATGGTGAGATATGATTTTTTTTGTATGGGACTAAAGAAAAAAAGAAAAACTCTAATGCGCCACCTCTTAATATTAATATTAAGAGCTGAAACTTTAACAAATTTTTTTTTCGTCATCTCAGACGATATTTTCATGGTAATTAATAAAAAAAAATTAAAAGTTTTTTTGGCCCACCCTAATATACAAGGTAATTATCGCAGACATAAATGAATAAAAAGTGATAGAATCTAAAGAAATATTTTTTGTTTTTTATTTACAGTTGATGATTCAAGAAAATAAATACGTAAATCTAACATCGGTTCCAAACTTAGAAGTTCAGGCAGCAAATTATAATCCTTATGAGGTAATAATCTAAGGTAATGTAATGATGATTTTCAGAAACTTCTATTTAAAAAATATATATAAAAAATGAGTAAGTGTAACCGTCACACGCGATTGAAGTAAAACTTATTTGGCGTTATAAGAGTAGCTTATAGATGGGGCACTACAGATAATGAAGCTTTGATTTAATTTGTTTCCTACTTACATTGAAACAGATGGCAGCACGGTGGCGCGCCCATATACAGATAATTAATTCTATTGTTTGTTTTAATTATTGTTCTATTTAATATTTTTTATTAATTACTTTATTTTTGTTCAAAAATTTTTGATCGATTTGTTTATAAACTATTTATTGACAAAATCAAAAATATTTAAAAACCGGATGATACAGAAACGTGACCGTAACAGAAATTGCCGTAACGGATTTCCGTTGCATTGTCGCCCATTTAGCTTCTAGTCTCGACTAAAGAAGTTTTACTTCAAAAATTGTGTCTAATTATTGTCTGGTCTAATCTTGGAAACGGCTGTACTGATTTAGACGCGACATTTATAGGCAGATAGAGGTTCTATAGTATTATCTAAGCTATATATCATTGCGCATCTCTATAGGCGTTAGGCAGCGATAACTAGATTGTACTTACGTAATTTAGAATTGGTGAAAAGGTTATATGGTTCAATTAACAATTACAATGAAAAATTTAAATATAAACCACAATGAATCCAAATAAAACATATAGTTTTCATGAAACAATAATGGTTGCGTCGCTTTATGTATATTTGGAAACCCACAATATGATTATACCAACACTTTGAAGCGGCCGACCAATTAATTGGATCAGGTCACGCCATCTATCTTGCCTAATCACAGTTCCCTTTAACTATGGACATGCTAATTCGGTAGGCGCCGAGCCGCGCCGCTAGTTTCGATTGGGGGAGGTTGACTGTTGCGCATTTGTACTTCGTCTTATGTGAGAGTTACGGGTGTGTGTCCGCGCGGCGCGATTAAATTGATTTGGAGAAAAAACCGGGCACATACTGTGCCTGCCTTGATAATAAACAAAAAGTGTTGTCCTAAAAGTCGATCGCAGCGGACCACCTAGCCGGCTAGCCACGTGGAGACTGCATCGCCGCGAGGTATGTGCCGTTTCCAATTGTTGAATCTAAACCATTCTCGGATCCCTAATCGAACTGATCGCACAAAGTTAAATTTCAAATCACCCCCGCAAATACAGTCCAGTCGTTTAGGAGGAGTTCAGTCACATAAAACACACGCACCCGCGCGCCCTCCGGCTCGTCGACCATCGCATCGGCGCCACCAAATAATATAAAATACAAAATATTATATAACATGTACTGATATCTAATAATATATTTGCATTTATTGAATATTTTGTTTGTCTATGAAAGAACGTAAAAAAAGTATACATGTTTCTTCACATTTCCAATTTACAGACAATAACATTTTCTCAGAGTCTTATTCCATATTTTCTAACATCCGCGTCACCTATCCAGAACCTTGATATCAGGGAGTTGCTTAATTCATTTCCACAGGATAATATTATTTTTTTACTCCCTCTCGCTTTTTGTGATGAGCCGCGGCTTATTTTTTATTCATTGGGGTGGATATTCATCTCGATTCGTCGGCTGTTCGGTTAGATTGAGGTGTAATCAGGTTGACAGTTTCTTTGTTAAACTCTGTTCAAAAATATCATGTTGTTTCAATATTCAATCACGTTTATTTTTTAACAATACTGAAATCTACAGGGCTACCATGAACTTTGCTAGGAGCGTTTTTTAGAACGTAGATTCAACATGTTTAAGGCTTTTCTATTTTAATGACATTTCGAATATGTGTAATTAAAATGTACCCATAATACAATAAATAGAGAGTGCGTTTCAAATAGGAAGTTAACTGTCATCTTGTTTTGCAATTCACATACAACCAACCAATAAAAGACGCAAATTATATGTCAAAATTATGACGTTAACATGTATGTCACAGACCAATCATATATTTGTAAAAAACAAAATCTTATTTTTTTGGAAAACTGTAATATAACTTTGATTACAGAAGCATACTCAGCGCCAAGCTAAAGTATAATTGGTACAAAATGGATACCGATTGTTAAGAGTTCTGTGATTATAGTCGAGTCTAGAACAATTTCATTAGATATATTTTTATTATGTTATACATACATATCTAGATATGTCACTAATATAGTAATTTAATTTGTCAATTTATCACGTCTGTTAAAAATATTTTTGTTTATACTTCTGTTGCTAGCGGTGCAGTTTGGATAAGTATTGAGCAAAGATGGGGCGGAAACGAATACCTTCTTTTTTAGAAAATTAGAGTTATAACGTATTAGAATTAGAATTAGTAATTAGAATAACGTTACAAATACACCTAAGGAGCTTAGATGATAGTAATGAATTTTATATTTAGAGGTATGCAATAAAACCTGTTGTTAGCATTTTCACATATCCAAAATATTATTTACATACGGCATACTGTTATATAGGACTAAGCCGATGCACAATAACGTATACAGGTGAATTAAACACGTGGTAAAATGTATTCAAGTTTAAATCTGTATGTGAATTAATTTGTCGCGCAAAATTAACGCATGAGTTACGTCGCACACTCTGACATCTCGTGGTATAGCATTTATGCACCTCACAACCTGGATATACATATAGAGTTGTTATTTTATATTTTTACCAATTGATACATGTGACTTCGTTCTGGTGGCAACGATTTTACTGTTTATTAGGGAAACACGTATGTTATATAGATTAATTATAGATTGTCTTTTATTTTTGTAATAGTATTTTTTTTTACTTGATGCCTATGATCCTTTTACCAATTTAAAGTTACCTCTACTACGTTTTATTATTGCAATTTAATAGCTATAAAATAATAAGATGTAGTTTAAACAAGATCCTAGTAATATGTATTCTAGATAAGATTCTACAAAGTCCTTTCTTTATCATTAAAAATATTACTAAAATCGGTTTAATCTCCTCGGTGAAGCAAACAATACTTCAAATATATTTGCATGTACAGATTTGTACTCATTTAGATTAATGCGTTTCTGCATAACTGTACTCTATAAGCATGTCGATAATCTTTATTTGTTATTCTATCACTTAGAAGTTATATATTTTTGTTTGCTTTTTATAGGTATAAGAGGTTACAGCGACGAGCTAAACAAAGCTTTACGAATTACGTGCCTACCAAAACACATCCTTCTTATACTATATTCATTTATACTAACCTTCAAAATACACATTCGGTAAGTACACATTTTGTAACAATGCTAGCCTGTTCCTATATTAAGGTTTCATTTACAAAACATATTACAACGCAATTGATATCGAAGTAAAACTTGTTTTGTGATGATTGAATTGAATTTAATAAAACGAAAATATGTAACGAAAAAGAGATAACTATAAATGTATATATAAGTTATATAGGCTATGAGAGAATGAGATAGTGTATTCTTAATGTACTCGAAGTATATAGTTATAAAAGGAGGCAGAGAGAGAAACGTTGAAATCTATATATAGCACATTATTTTCTGTTCAATCATAGTGACTAACGTGCACTTTTACAAATTATTAGTGTTGTGTATAATATTGTTAATATAGATTAATTTATTACAAAATAATGCCGAAAAATAATGTTTACCACGTCCATAGAGTATTCATCTAATTCGCATCTAATAATCTAATTAATGAGAATAATAAGTTTCACTTTTACCGTGTGTGAACTACACACAACTTTACTTTACTTACTCTGTAGAGATATTTGATAATTACCGGGCTGTGGTGTTTACCGCGTCCTCACGTGAAAAGATTCCACGTTTACCCGCCGCTGATGCTACGACGCGACGTCTGCATTTCTATTTTGACTACTCATAATATGTACCTATAGAATTAACCATATGTCACATACTATGTTTTAATCTTATTAATTTAAATCAACACTACCCGATCCATCGCCAACGCTACCTAGGTGAATTGTGCCCTGTGTCCTTTTCTGAAGCCCGGACAATGTGTATGCAAAATTTCACGATGATCGGTTGAGTGACATAACAAAGCCTAACAAACAAACTTATTTCCAGCCCAATAATATTAGTAAAGATGTATTTAAAAAAATAATACTTTAATATTTTAACAAATGAAAGGTTTGAATTATTATATAAAATTGAAATAAAATTGTCATAAAATTCACCGAATCGTTATTTATAAAAGTTTAAATTGGAACTTACTGTTGAAACAAATAATTTACATCATAACAATAAAATCACAATAACATTTAATTTTATTTAACTGTTCTGGCGGCTCCGTTAAACAATACACAGCTTAATCTTTAATGGACGACGCTCGCTCGTCAAAATTCTATAATTACGTCGGACTGGGAAAGCAAACCGTGAAACGGGGCGAAACCTAATCAACCGTTTAAGGAATACGCCGTAGTAACACCAATAAAGAAGGAATAGCCACCCTAATGCTGTGAAGCGTTTTGTCCTTATAAGTCGAAGCTATAAGATAGTATAGTTTGGATACGATAATTGTTTTTTTTACTGTCCATTTAAGTTGTATCTCATCGGCTTATCAGTGATAACGTGGCTGAATTAACTTTCTACACGGATAAGTTTGTGTGCGAGGCCGAAAAGCTTTTTAAAACACAAATTATACCAGTGGATACCAGAACAATACTGTCTTTATTTCCATTACAAAGGGTTTATATATCACCTGAACAATAATAAGGAAACTTAACCTAACTTTAATCAGTACAGTTTGTAATACCCTATTCTTATACCTTATACTGAAAATAACTACTAATATCTAATTAATGTAAAACGAATAATAATAGATAATGTAATGTGTGAGAACACATGAGAATGTTACTTTGTGTATCATACGGCGACTTAACTCACGCAAAGTAATGAACTACGTAAAAGAAATTAAATGCATGTAATTCTAATCTAACTATTAATTCGAAGTAATGTAACTGTACATACATAGATATTATTTGAATAAACAAAGTGTAACTTGCCTTCCACACTCAGAACACACTTATATTGCTTGACAACAGACTTTCAACTTGAGGGTAGTAGTCTATTACACGACCATTAGAAAATAAGTTACAACGATGATGATAAATTATAGAAGGTGTTATTAACACATTAGAACATAGTCATAAAATTTTGTAATTTATATTTATTCTTAGGAGAAAGTATACGTAGCGGAGCATCATACCAGTGGAACATGCACGAATTAAGACAACCCTCTTGACTTAGATGAAATGACATAATAAGCTCTTAAAAATACTTCTCCGTTATAAACTACGTTATTTCTTATTTGGTGTACAATAAACTAAGATTGTTTAGGTCTATAAAAATTCTGTGTATAAATTAGAACATGTATAAATTGTTTCTATTTCTACTAACGTAAACGAATTATAATAATATATTACAGTAACAAATTAACTATTTTATTTTAAATATTTGTCAAACAACACATTCTACTGAACTATTATGTTCATGGATTTATCTTGTAACAATACAACAAATCGAATTTTCTCTGTGAAGCGAATTATTAAATTTCTAGACAAATAATTTTCTTCGATCCAATAATTAAATATCTATGACACTGTATTCATACATTCTGGTGGATTTCAATAATTTATAACAATAGCATACCGTAAACCAATTATGTTTAGGACAAATAAATTATCTGTTATCAAAGCATAACCACAATTTTTACGTTTGTAAAATAAAAACCGCGGCGGTAACATAATAGATATTCCCCCACCTAATTACATTGCACCTCGCTTGACAATCTGTTCACCGTCACGTCGTAGAACAATTGAAAAGATAATTTTTAAACGTATTTTATAGACAAGTGTTTTTTGTTGAAATGAAGCGTCGCGAAGAGTTCCCCCGCACGTTCATTCGGTGCGATACACTTTTGTTTTCTTCCATTACGCTGTCATTATTAATTTGAATATAATGCATTTCATTCACATTGTGTGTACTTACTAAAGGGTGATTAGTTACTAAATAAAGTTTTTGTATTTGTATTATATTGTATTGTTTGCAGCTTCCCAACCTTTTTCAGTCCACGGAGCACTTTCAAGTTTGGTATTTTGTCACGGCTCGGTGCGGCGTCCTAACCTAGCTAACTAATTGAAATAGAATGATATAGACAATTGAGAGGCACAAATATTAAAACATCCACAACATGAATCGGTGTGTGCTGGGAATTTAATGTTTTACCTTGTACCCCCGAATAATTTAAAAGTTTAAGAGGAGTTCCTCACGAATGAGTCTCTTTTTACTTTGTAGGACGTACTAGGAGGCCGCGGCGCACACTTTAGGAACCTCTGGTCTACAGCGTACTTGATAATAAGCACAGTGCAATCCAATAATAATCGCGACCATAAAGATAGCCACAATCCATCATCAGTCGCCACTATCACGCTTTTAAACTTCTTGGGAGGCTGGATACACACTGACTAATTCGGAAAGGCGACAAATTAAAAGAGTAACTTTAACGGGTGTATCACTATACTAGCTTTTGTCCGCAGCATCGCTCGCGTTAATGTAGATTTACTTTATCCCTCGGGAACTGTACATATCCTGGATGACATGTATCTTATGTTCTTTTCTATACTCCTGACAACGTGTATTCAAAAGTCCTTGATTACCGTTAAGTAATTAAGGCGTACAAACAAACAAACAAACTCATTTCCTCATTTATACGTTGTATTGAACTAGCGGGTCGAGCGGACGTTATCCCAACCTGATAATTAAAAAAACCTTGACAAATTATATACCTAAATCTTCCTCACGAATCACTTTATATACTAGACAGACAAACGCGGCGGAGGACTTTGTTTTATAATATGTAATTATGATACATACTATTGAAAAAAACTAACATTTTCAATGATAACCAATTTTGTAATGATAACCCTAAAGCTCCTAAAAGGCTACTAAGCACAAAAAGAACTAGATCGGTGGGCACATAGAGGAAAATATGGTACAAAACTGTTTTATCTCTGCCTATTTACATATAGATTACATTAATCATAAAACCGTCCTAATGCTTCATCTCATCACAGACAACGTGAAATAAGTATATCTAACGTAAATGTGTGTCGGAAATTGTTAGAATAAAATATACTTAGCCATTAAGAGGAAATGTGCAGCGTTTGCTAACGCGCGGTTTATGCGACAGATAAGGGGGCTGCAGACGCAAATATATTCTGATGCACAATCTTTATATTAGGACATAAATCTAAATGACCTTGAAGAATTTTATTTGATGAATAACTTATTTTCTTTTTTTAAATTTAGAATATATAAATATATAAAGTTTATAATTTTAGATGATATATAAAAGAGACTGAAATCATTCACCATTTGACAACGGAATCTAGAATTATCAAATAAGTGATTAAATATAACGTAAAGGTTTCTTAAAATTTAATTATTGTTTTTTAAAAAAAGTTAAAAAACAGGAATGTGTGGTTTTATTAAACCACGGTAAAAGTGAAACTTTTTTTCACACTATAGACATTTAACTAATAATAGTCTATACACTACACGGTCAGCTGCTGCGAACTATAGGCGCCGCCATATTGGCCCTGGCTACTCTGACACGAGCGTCTTTCACTTTATCCCTACTCCGCGGCCGACCATCACGCGACATGCAATACACAGACGAAAAAGTTTGAGACGATGTAAAAAGTTTAAAATACTTTATTATGTGAATGTTGAGAATACGTCACAATTTGAAAAATAATTCGACCGTGCAAAGTAATTTTCACATTTTGATTAGGAGTCTAAACTATGATATAAATGTATCATCGTCTTCTTACACTTATCCCACCTAAGTAGAGGGTCGGCACAACATGATTTCCCTTTCCACTCTCGCCTATCAGATGCCATCTCAGTATTCACACCTTTTACACACATATCATTTTTCACTCAATCCATACCTTTTTCAGTCTTCCTCTACTCTTATATCCATCGACCATCATACTCAAAGCTTTTCTAGTTACATGGTCTTCATCTCTCCTCATGACATGCCCATACCATGCTAACCTATTACTCCTCAACTTCTCTGTCACTGGTGCTATTTTCAAACTTCCTCTGATATATTCATTCCTAATCTTATCCATTCTAGTTACATCACACATCCACCTTAACATTCGCATCTCTGCCACATCTATATATTTCATCCGTCTCTTTCGTCGCCCAGTACTCAGATGCGTACAACATGACTGGTCTTATAAGAGTTTTATACACCTTCCCCTTGTGAGTTTTAAGGGTATTCGTGGGCCACAAGCTACACCAGACACCTTTCGCCAATTCATCCACCCTGCATTTATCCTATTCCTCACATCCTTGTCTATGCAACCGTCGTTTTGGATCAGAGAACCGAGATACCGGAAATCAGAGCGGGTTGGTAAGGATATACCATTTAAAGCTATAGGAAAAGAACTGGATGGACCACCGAAGTCGCAAAACAATTGTACATTTATTTATTATATTTTTTATAAATATTCTCATCTTCATTCATTTAAGTGGATACCTGTCATAGTGTTGGATTGACGTCATACCATTCTAAAAACAATATTTCATTCTGTGTAAATGTACGAAAGTATAAATTTCAGAACAATGTTTCGGAAGCTATGACGTCATAAACTTTGAATGGTGTTTCTGTACGCGGTAACAGAATGAATTATTATTTTGTTGTTTACTTATTTAAAAGATATTTTATACGCCAATAAAATTTATTTATATTTTCTTGTTTATTCGTTTTTGAAAATAATATACAGCCCATGTTACTGGCTGATAATGTAACCTTCTATACGTGACAGAGTTTTTAAAATCAGTTAAATATTCTTGAGTTAATCTATTGCAAAGAAAAAATCAAAACTTTTCTTTTTATAATAGTAATATAGAAGATCATAAACTATCGAGAATCCAATTTTATTTTTTACTTTACTTTTTTTTTACTAAAATTGCACTTATTAATAATAATATCTGCATAATATTCCTGGTGAAAAAGCTTTTTTTTGAGAAAACTGACAATAAATAATTAGCATTCGTTTTTCAAATCACGATCACGGTAAGTATTTATCAATCTTCGTAGCGAGTTGTAAAGTGCTACTTTCAACATAGAAAATTCAATAAAAAGCTAAAAGCCAATCTTATCTCGGCAAAAGGAAATTAAGAAACAGCGGCGGGCATCTGACACGCTGGCTCTTTCCAGATCTGTGGTTAGGGAAGGGACACGCGTATTTAGTTGTACCATCGATGAAATTCGGTTTATTTGAAGATTGTTCTAAATATTTTGTCTTTTATGCACGACAAAATCACGACACTGTTCTTGATGGTAGACACAGTATAATCCAAAAGCAATGGTGACCAATGACAAATATACAATGTATTTTTTTTGTACCTGGTTATTGGCCTGGTGGACCTTTACGACTTCTCCGGCTTGCTTGTATTATATATACTGTTGTTATATTTATTATAGTATACTGTCAGGTATACTTGACACGTTATTGATCATTAATCCTTATTAACTTAGATTTTTCAGATCTGTTAGGTGTTCAGTCACGGTGAACATTTTATATTTTGTACAAATATTTATATATTTAGTCCATAATAATATTATTAATTTTTCTCTTTCTGATCGCATACGCAGTAATCTATTTCGTGTTTATTTTTCTCTCCAAAACTGATAAGTTAGAAACAAATTTTTGATATGAAGTTCTTCTTTCTTTAAAATATAAATATAGTGTTAAAACAAACCATAACTAATTAATATAATTAACATAATAACGCTTATTGAATCGAGTTACAACTAAAATTATGAGCTAATTCGAATATTTATCGTTCATATATCATGTTTAATTTTTTTAAGATTTCCAGTTTTTATACACCGAGGATGAAATTCATATTTTGCCGTTCACAAGGTTTTTAGTTTTTTTTATGATCTTCATATTTTATTTTTGCAAAAAAGACAGAAAAATAACGTAAAATATTAGAAAAGGCTAAAATTGGATTTAACTTATTTTAAATGTGACACATTTATATGCATAATATCGATAATACCTAATCAAGTCCAGCACTAAATGTTTTTAAAAAGATAGAGTGTTGAATGCGACAGCGACACGACATTGGGTTTCGACGTCGAACCACTGAAATAATTCCAGTGTGACACCACCGCACCGCATCCCCGCGCCGCGCCGGGGGAACCGCCGGAAACGCAGCCTTATCTCGCGCGGAATACCCGCTTGTTCCATTTTTAAACAACTCACTTCTTTATTTGTATTTACACCGAGCCCCCCGCGACCCAACGCACCCCCTTCCGCGCCAATGTTACCACATGAATAGAGACGCCTACTTAATGGGACTTTCAGTTCCTAAGTCATCATGTTTTTTAACAATACAACGCGATAAGTAAGGAGGTCGAGGATAATAAACTGTGGAAATATACGCGTTTACTTTTGGGAAAAATTTGTAACAATCTTGATGGTGCGTCGTAAACATGCGAACATGGTTGAAGTTTGTTATCTGTTTTAATATTTCGTATCTTGCGGATATTATAGCAAATTGAATTATTTTTTAGAAATGTTACACGTTTCTTTGAAGGTGTACCTTTTTGGCATATAAACTCTGTCATATGTCATATGTCAATGTCACATGGCAATATGTGTCAATAGTTTAACAAACATATTTCGATAATTAGCATAGAGCTACTACGGGTACTGCGGTTTCCACTGCTCACGTTGGAGTTAGACTTTGGGATTGTTTTTTTTTACGCAACTCCTAAATGTTATTATATAAATATTAAGTGCGTTAGTTATCGAAGGTATACCAATAGACAAATATAAAAAAAAATAAACACAATTTGGAAATACCACAGTTAAAGCTAGTGTATGTATATTGCACGGGGAACGCGCGCTGCACAGTATATACCGAAAACACGATGCAAGGAAACGTATTGCTAAGTTTGATTTTTTTCTTCAGCTGTTTTTCAGTAAAAATTGATTTGTTTGCCTATAATATTACACGATGTACCAAATGATTTAAAACACAATATATACTTGTAATCGTATATACTATATATTTATTGCATTGCCAACTCTATAAATATATATTTTTCGGCATATTCAGGTACACGTTTCTGACTACTTTCATGCTAATAGACTAGAAAAGGCAACACACAGAAAGAAAAAGTTATATTCATACTTGTAATACTACTGTGGATTGTATTTTTCCCATTATGAATCAAGCGTTAAAATATGTATATCTTATTACAAATTCTTATTAAAGTAAGGAAACAATATTAATAATAGAAAAGTATGTATAGAATAAATTCAGAACACAAAAGAAGGAACCCCAAATACACAATATTTGCTTTAGAATTTCCCAATCAATAAAGTCATATTTACATTGACATAAACTGTTGATATGAATACTTAGATAGAGTTATATAGCAATACAATATTCGGACTTAATCCTAAATATGCTTAATTCTTTCGACTAGTAAAGGTATAATATTTTTGATTTTCCAGAAGTAAACTAGATTAAACATATAATGACCAGAAATAAACATTACTTAAAATTCGTAACCTGGGTTTGCTGTTTACAAAACATTCATAGCACTGGAAATTAGTCTGTAGTACAGATGTTTACACTTTTGTAAATAGACTTTTTTCACATACGTCTTTATTTCAGAAAAACTGCGCTACATGAATCTCTTAAAATCCATAAAACTCCACATAATTTACTGGCGACGAGCTATATGCGTCTTTTGGGTACAGTTTATCCGTTATCACCGGCACAATGTATTACAAACAGTAACAATATCATTACGAGGGCTATTCAACATTTTTATTATTGTCTTACTATTGTCTTATGGCGCGACGGTAGCAGATAACGTTCGGGACACAGTGCTGTTACGAGCAGCGAGTTTTATTTAAATTAGTATTCAATGTATATAATTTCAATATTTTTCATATTTTAAGAAATACATATTTCAAATTCTGCGAAGTGACCGCACTTCACCTGAATCAGTTATAGTTTAAGAACATCGATGACACCTCGGAGGTCAGAAGCAAATAATGTTTGCGAGTATAGCAAATGTCACTTGAAAATTGGATACATGTTGGTTGACGACAAAACGCAAAATACTGAACAGAGTTAAGACGAATTTTAGTCCCATCTAGTGGTGATTAATTCGGGCATTAATAGAGATCTCAATTATTTCTTTAATATCTTACTCATTCGGCGAGTTTATGCAACAAGTGTAGATTACTCTATTTTTGGTGTCTTGAGGTGTTAATCTATTTGAACCACAAAATCTAAAGTATTACCATTTTGATTAATAATAATTAGAACCAACCCTAAGACGCGTTTACAAAGAAATTACAATATATTAATTCCCCATAAAATAATAAAATGTATATACTAAAAAAAACCTCCGTGTGTCGTGTGGAAAATAAAAAAAAAATAGGGGTTTTAGGAATGGTATTTTTGGGGTATACATATATATTAGGCATTTTACAGTAATTCTTTGTAAGCTAGTACTATTAAACGAATAATAGAGTAGAATATTAGGTTTCTCAGAAACAGCAGTGACGAATTGTACGAAATTTAATAATTAAATATTTGTATACTTCCCATGTTGAACACTAGTACAGATGTCAACGATAATTACTATTGGTACGATGATAAGCTAGTGTACTTAATACATAGGTTATTCAATTATACTTGCGGGGTGGTAGGGTGTCTGTAGCCGACTGGATCGCGACCACCGTACACCAGGTGGAACACCCGCCATAGTGACAGTTTGGGGGTGTGATTCGGGATCAGGGGGGTAAATCAGAAGGGGGGGGGGGGGCTGTCCCGGGGGGGGTGGTTTGGGGGGGATGGGAGAGGGGGGGGGGATAGATAGTATGTTTTGGTGGGGCTATTTTTTTTTTTTTTTTTCAAGGGGAAAAATTAAAAAAAAAAAAAAAAAAAAAAATACTCAGTGCCATAGATTAAATAACTATCTTTGTCATTTGCTTTGTTTTAATAAATATTATTATTATTATTTAAGTAAGAATCATAAGTAAGTAGTAAAAAAATATTTTTAAGAAAGACAGTAAACGATACCGGTCCACCAGGCACTTGCCATGTCCAAAGTAGATTAATACAAAATGACTATGATGCTGATCGCTGTAAATAATGTGTTTACTTATGACTACTTGTTACAATATTGTATTGAATGATATATTAATAATCAATTATTGAAATGATGTGTTGTTAGTTACGTTACTGGTTGGATGGTTTATGTAACCGTGTGTCCGTATATAGCATGGAAACCGAGATACGTTGCAGATTTATGTCTGTAATGTTTGTTGTTTCACCTTCCCCGCGAATTATGCGCTGTCGAGAATTATGAATAAGCCTCGTGCCTATTTAGGCGGGTGATCGTTGGTGATAAAGTAATAAAGGTATTCCTTTACCGCTGTTTCGGTTTACCTACACATTGCCTATATAATCTATAAATAAATTCAATAATTATTTAACATCTTAATATAAGTATAGTATACTATATCATTACTTAGTATAAAACAAAGTCCCCTACCGCGTCTGTCTGTCTGTCTATTCGCGATATACTCCAAAACTACAGAACGGAACTCCATGCGGTTTTCACCAGTGGATAAAGTGATTCATGAGGAAGGTTTTGGTATATAATATGTCAAGGATTTTTTTATACTCAGGGCGAGACAGCGTCTGCCGGGCCCGCTAGTATAATAATATTTTCAGTTGCGTTAATTTTGAAATGAAATATTTTCTGCTAAGAATAATCTGTAAACAAATTTTCTTTGAAAAAAAGAATTAGGTACTTGTCCATTTTTAATTAACTTAATTTGATAAGCACATTTACAAAGCCTTTTCCTATATCAGTGCTATAAAATAAATACCCTGTTTATTTACATTACTTGTGGTTTACAGACAGCTGTGACCATCAACACAAGAATTTCTAATAACAGGCACTATCATCAAACTATACCCTTAAATCTAAATGGTAGTTCAAACTCGCCTTTCATAGCATGATTGGATCGAAAGCAGATTTAATGGCTTTACATACACATGGTGTTTGAAATTCAATCGATAAAAACATAATTGGTAATATAGAATTATACCCTTATGATTATGTCAAATATGAGATGTGATTAATACATTTTGATTTGTACATTTTCGGGTATTATCGATGTAGGAATAGAGGAAAAGTGTATATCTAGGAGGTAATAATAAGTATAAATATATAATTTTAAATATAACAATGGATTCAACATTTTATAGTCATACCATTTCATAATCGTTCGCGTTTACCACATTTATTTTTCTACAGGTACATGAAACCGACATATATAAATTTGCATTTAAAAATAATATACTATTAATTTTATAATATTCACATACATAAATAAAATTGATGCGTCCGTTGTTCGTTCGAAAATAATAACTGAAACGAGTGAACTAATTTTGACGAAACATTTATTGGATACTAGCTTCTGCTCGCGACTTCGTGGAATAGTTACTTTGGGCTAATTAACACGCAGCGGAAGCTCTCAAAAGAAAAAATACCTGATTTTGAACCATTCTTCATTGGTGCTCTGCTCCTATTGATCTTAGCGTGATGATAGCCTATAACCTTCCTTGATAAATTAGCTCTCTGTCACTGCAAGAATTTTTCAAGTCGGAATAGTAGTTCTTGAGATTACTCCCTATAATCTCACAAACTACCTCTTTATAATATTGGTATAGACTAGTATAGATAAAGTTTGTATATTGTTGCTAGATACAATATTGCCTAGGCTACAGAATTTTACTTCTCTAAATAAGTGCTAGGCAGCAAGTTAGTAGTCAAAATTACATTTTAAAAACTGAAAGACAACCCAGAATTACTCCAAGCATGGTATGGGGTTATTATGAAATAACTACAGTTTTCACGAATATAAAGTCGCGTGTAAAAGTTAGTTTAACTAAAACAATACGAATTCGTAATATTCGCCAACTTTCAAGGCAATTTAATGATCATCCCAAAAACTAACAACAACAATAAAACAACACAAAACAATAACGCAATACTACCTCTAGAATTTCCAATAAAATTATGCAAATACCTCCACCCGCGGGCGCTTCCTGCTTACACTAGCTACCATTAATCATTATCTAAATTAATTTCGAACGTTTTACAAAATCTCCTCTTAGTTTCTTAAAGTCACAATAAAGAGGATCGCGGTACGGCGGCCATAACTCATCCGTACCTAAGATTACTGATCTTTAATCCCCCTCCCGGCTTCACTTAAAGTTAAGATTTACGACCGAAAGGAATTATGTAGCACCCCGCGAAATAACCGTAAGACTTGCGAGTCAATGAAAAAAGTTTGCGTAAGCTCTGTGTATATATATTTTTTTAATCAAAAATAATAATAATAACAATTGCAAGTCTTATTAAGTCGTTCGTACAAAGTGTAGAAAAAAGTAAGCAAATATATCGATGGTAAAAAAAATTGCTAGGAGGTTGACTATGGTGTGTCATGTATTATAGGAACACATTTACTAGATCAGTACAGACAGGTAGATACAGTATATATATAGACCAGTAGGTGGTAGAGCCATGCTGAAGCTATTACTGGTATCAGCATGAATTGGTCGGCTCGTCCGGGGTAGTACCATCCGACTCGCAGAAACACCGACATGAAGTAACAGTGCTTGCATTGCTGCGTTTCGTTCGGTAAGTGAGAGGGCCGGAGGATCACCTCCCCTCCCCAACTCCTCCGCCCTAACCCTCCCCCAAACACAGGCTAGCAATGCGCTTGCGACTCCTCTGGTGTGTTGCTAGTGTCTATGGGTGGCGGTGATCAAATACCATCAGGTGACCCGCCTGTTCTTTTCCCTGATATCGTAAAGAAAACTAAGAGGTTTGAGGCAGTCTACCTGAAAATGACGATGGCTATAGACTGCCAACCTCTGAAATCTGGGTAGTCGCTATTGTTCTTTGTTTGTTCTGTACTTACACTATCAGCCACTATAGATAATAATAATGATAATATATCAATAATAGATTACGCTGTAGCGTTATTTATGTGAATTGTTTTTATAAAGTGTTATCAGTTATATTGCTGTTGAGTAATTTGCTGTTACATAACTTACTGCAATTTGTATCGATGACTTCGATTGTGAGCAACATGAAGGATTCTCCCTTTCACACCGATTGGTTATTACATAGCTTGCTCGCCCACATCGCCCACATATTGTGAAAACATCAGCTGACTAACGTATTTGCCAGTAATAATGACGGGCAACGGATAATCAACAAAATTTATGAAGAATGCGTTCGTAGGTGCATTATTAGTTCTGTGTTAAAATAAAACTATTTATCCTATTTCATTCCAAACTTTATAACATTCAACATTACGACTACAAATTCTATCCCAAACGGTATATTATGCGCATAATTTTTATATTGTTTCGTGTACGAGGATTTTTACGAACCTTGAAAGTTAACACGACGATATTTATTGGTTTAACTTTATTTAATATCACGCGTACCCTTTATAAGAAAGTTTTAAGCCACTCTACGTTTTATGTTGCTTATCCAAAAAATAAACTTATGAGGTAATAATATCTTGCTAAAGTTTCTTTGAAAAGATTACTTTTATGTTCCTGCTACTTTAATCACGAATACATATTAATATCTTCTTGGTAAGGATTCATCGGAAATCGTGAATGACCCTTTGAAAAATTCAAAGGAGATACGAAATAAATTGTGGGGAATTATGCTGCCTCCTCAGACAAACTATGTTCCTCCTTTAGAATTACTTTCTGCAGGTAACAAACAACCACTGCCCGTTGGACGGACTTCGAACCGTCTCTGTGGTCGGATGGGTTGCTGTACAAGAAACCTACGAAAATGGAAGTCCGCGAACAGCGAAGGTAAGTTGTGCAACTGTGGCTTTGCTTAGATTATGTTGCACTTATTAGCTTTATGTTCTTCTAGTTGTACGCATGAGAAGCGGCTGCTGCAGTTAAGTTAGCCTTATATTGGTCTACTTAAGCCTTAAGAGATAGCCTTGAGAAATCCTTGAAAGTTGTGCAACTGTCAGTGCCTTTTGCCTAGTTTATGTTGCACTTACTAGTATGTCCTTTATGTTCTTCTACTTGAATGCATGAGAAGCGGCTGCTGCAATGCAACAGCTTTATATTGCTCTCATGAAGCCTTAAATGTTGACATGAATAGATATCAATTACTGACACAAAAAAAAGTTGAATAAACAATAAGAAATCCGTCAATTTCAATCAAAAACGTTCACATTTTTACCATAATTATTTACTACAAAGTTCCAATTAAACCCCTAAACTTATTAACTTTACCACCTTTATCAAATACTTCTAAGTTCTCAAACACTAACTTCACGACAAAAGGTGTAATTGAAAGATCGAAAATTTCCAAGCAGGCACATATTTCAAAAGCTCTCTGCTTGCCCGGATAATATAAGAAGATAGAGGACAGAGTCGGATATAAAATATGGCGTCCTTTCATGAATCTTATTAAGATATCCTTCCGAAAACCGAAAGGGATGAAAATATATTGAATTACTTTGGGTGAGCGGGACGAATATGTCACTCGATTTACGTATATTAAAATAATACGGACTCAGTTAAAGAGGTGTGCGGGTGTTGGCAACAATTTATCGCCTCTATGAATATGATTTTCTTTAAGATGTGGATTCCCTTAAGAGGTGTAAAGGTAGCATTATTTTATGATAACCAGTAATGATATTACAGTATTTCAGACTGTATATAGTATTAGCTTATCCAGAGACTGTATGTATATAGTATATGGTATGTGGTGTCTATTTTATATATCAATTATTTATTATTATTTATTTGGAACGCGTACTCATGTCATGCATATTTGTATCTTTAGCAGTAAAAATGATGAGTTATAATTAAATGCAATACGGTCCCTTTCGCAACTACATATATTCGCTGTAACATTCGAGTCTATACATTAACAGTTATAAATAATACAGTTTATCTATTTTCATATAATAACGATGACAAAATGAAATGAAATTTAATATACAATAATACATATAAAATGTAATTAAAAAGCGAAACTTTATACCGATTATATCTGGCTACTTTTTTTCTTCTATCTACACCAGGTGAAAGTTTAGGCAGTAGCAATATTTATGGAAGATATTCTGTACTCGATTAATTAAAAAATAGGTGCTTAATATTTGACCTAATTATCTAGAAAAATACAAAAAGTGTGAACAGCATGAACAAAATAAAAGGGTTTATTCTCCGTTTTATTATCGAAGGTTATTAACTCCTGGTCGCCCCTTGCAGCTTTCGACAAAGGTCATTGCACCTAGGTTTATTACGTTTGTATCTATAGTTTTGAAGGTCTTAAAACAAACTTCAACTTAGGTTCTTTTTGTTGTTTATAAGTATTTGTTTTGATATTATTCTTTTATATTTTAAATGTGACTATGAACTATTATCTCTAAGAATATTGTAAGCGACTAAAGTAACACCTGGTATAATTATCTCTGCTTCATTGCTTTCTAAGTTAAACTAAAATAAAGTAATATTTATTTATTTCTTTATACAAATTATCTTTACAATTAATACAAGTATATCTTATTATGTATTGTTATAGTCCATCAAATGTATTCAAGTACACATACCATATACGTTTGTGTCCCTTGTGATACTATAGTACTTGCAATACTAATATTTGTATCCACGTGTTATAACTGATATTGTAAGAAATAGCTTATGAATCCCCACACGATACGTGGGTAAGCAATGTCGGCGTGAGCCATAACTCATAACTTTCTTTCACAAGTGCAACCCAAGCGCCGTATCTTGGCTAACATGCAAAATAAGTTTTGGATACATCGGCTACAGACAACCGATAATAAACTTTGTCGTTACTAAAGCCTTCGCATAGGTTAAAATGAAATGCCTTCTATACATAATGGCATTATTAGTGACTATATGAGAAAGGAAGTTTTAATTTCGTTTCATTCTAAAAATTTAGAATTACTGTCAACGCCTTTCGGTAAGCGCGACATGGTAGTGTGGACCACAAAATGTATTGGAATTATATTTTGATACTAGCTGTTCCCGCGGCTTCGTCCGCGTGGAATAGTTACTTTGGGCTAACGCTAACACGCAATGAAACCTCTCAAGAGGAAAAAAAAACCCGATTTTGAAACATTCTTCATTGGTGTTCCGCTCCTATTGGTCTTAGCTTGATAATATATAGCCTATATCCTTCCTCGATAAGTGAGCTAACACTGAAAGAATTTCCAGTAATTCCTGAGATTAGCTTTATAATATTAGTATAGATTTGTACTACATGGTACAGACTGTGGAAGGTCCATATTCAGATAATGTACGATTCATTGCGAATTCGCATACATTTAGGTACTAATTGAAATTGGTAACACTATCGGTTGACAGTGTAGGAAAACATCCTTAGGAAACTTGAACCTGAGAAATGGTCTTATAGTACCACCGTATGTGAGAAAATATAGAACCGTGGATTTCTCGAAGTTTGAAATCGCCAATACGTCGTGGGGTGGCGTGGTGATTATTCCTACACTTTCCTCGGCAAAGAGTTCTGTGGTTTTGCAGTCTCGTGGCGTGGCGTTGCTCTTACAGGTCGATATATTTTTAAATTCAGTAAAGAAAGGGAGTTCGTTTATGTCCTATACGATCTAAAATTATTAAGTATGACTTATAAGTACGTATTAATCTTCAATGCGTATTAGCGAATTTTAGGATACCCCTAATGAATAGCTTAATTCTTGAGTAATATTTTGATGTTATAACATATAGAGGCTTTGGGTTTCAAGTTGTTTCTTTTACCCTTTGATAATATCTTTTAATGCCTTATTATGTAGGTGCCCTATTCGACAAATTTATAGCACTTTTATTAAACTCAAAACATTACGAAACGTATTTGTAACTTCATATATCGTTTCACAAACTCTATTTACTTTAAAAAGTTTTTAAATTCCCAAAACTGTAACACCATTATCATTCAATTACCCCGTCGATATCAAGGGGGCGATATGCAGAAACGTTCATCCCCACATAAATAACATTAGCGGGTAGATAGCGAGTGTGAGAGTGTTTTTGTAATTACCTTATAAATAATAATTCAGCACGTCGTAGATTACGGTTAGGTAAAGATGATTCACGGCTTGTTTCAGTGCTCGCCTCTCTCGACTTTGATATTTCATACCGACGGCGCGTTGCCTGTATAAAATCTCATAGCAACGTATTTCTTTTTGAGTACATTGATAATTCTCATATAGTATTCGTTGTATTTATTTTATTTGACTGCTGTATATTTCAATATGTATCCTAATAAGTTTGTGCATACTTCTGTATTTTTTTATAATACAGAGCTAAGCTATTTAAATATATAAATATTACACTTATTACATGCAATTTACAAATAAATTCAAGGCCGTCTTTGCCCGCTCGAAATAAAAAAAACTCTCAAAACAAAGCTGCAAAATCGATTGACAAAATCGACATTGAAAGTTTTAGACAAGACATTACAATTATGATTTCATCAACGCGAAAATTCGAAAATATTATTGTTGTGTATAAATATTTGTTTATTTCTTTGAATTTTTAAAATATCGTCGTCAATAAAACTACAATAACTTTTGATACAGTGGACTGATTTTAATGAAACAAACACTAAGTTACTACCGAGGATATGCTTTACGATTTTCTTGTTGAGGTTTTATTGTGAACCCCGTATTTTAGCAGTGATGCGTGTTCATATGAACAGACAGTTAGACAAACATTTCTAAAAATGATTGGAATGTATTCTAGTACTTATTCCTAGACACCTGCAACAATTTTTTTCACGAAAATTGAAAAAGTACAGACACGTAAGATTCACATTCTTATTATATGTATAGATAAACATATACGAGTATATTCATTAAGATCACTAAGGTAATATACAAAGTGGCTGACGGTTCACGAGAAAGGTGAGCTCGAGGCTGGCGTATAAAGTGTAATTTCTATTCTTTATCCCCTTCAACAATCAGATGAGTGGAGATACGGGAAAATATGGGTGTCATATATCATAAGTATCTTTGTCAACATGCGGTTTATATTAGTGGGGTTGTAATAATTCTTTTTTTTTGTGATTCAATTATATCAAGAAAATTCATACATATATCAATCAATCTAAATCTATCTAAATCAATCTAAACGGCTGGACTTTAATGAACTTTTGTGTACGTGTTCTAGTGGATCCCAGAATGGCTTAGATTCACAATTGGACCCGGTAGGTGGAGCTGTTGAATTTTAGATTTTTTTTATTATCAAAGCAGTACAACGTCCGCCGGGACCGTTAGTGTATTTATATATTTGTTTATTCACTTAGTAATCGTGATTTTAACACTACCTTTCAACTAATTATGAGGTAGATGATATGTTTCTTAAGTTTTAATATATCTTTTGTTAATATTTCTTACTATATCTATAACATTAACTTAGTATTGATGTTAAGCTTCACTGCAAAAAACGGGAGAAAATTGTACTGAAATAAAAATGACTCTCATATCAAGCAGAAATATCAAGTAAAATACTCATAAGAGGCTATTTATTGATCAAACCCCAAGAAATAGTATACGCTACTAACAATATGAAAACGGATTGAAGTACAACTCTTATGTTGTAATTGGACTCAAATGTTTACGTAACTTTGAATAATTAGTTGTTACTAAGAATATTATTTAGGAATTTCGGTACCTACGATTAAGTTGCGTTAAAACTGTATAGATAAAAACTAAATGTATATAATTACAACATAATTAAGAATAATATAGATAGTGGGTAACAATTATTGAAATGAAATTAGAATATTATTGTTTTGATAAATTACCTTATTTAGTCTGAGGTTAAATTTTGATCATAATCTTGTCTAATTAACTTTGCGATTGAATGGAAAACCATTACGTGTTATTTATCGTTTCTTGATACTTGATTTTAACAATAATTAAGGATACATAGGTAATTTAAAAATGTCGATAAATTTCGAAGATAAAAGTTGTACTAGAGAATTATACCCTGTCTTTGGAATTTTATTCCGATTTGTTCATACTATTATATATAATTGAAATCTCTATTTTATGTTTTATATCAGGGTTAATTTCCTAATCAGCTGAATCGATTTTGACTAAATGTATACTTGCATCTTACTACAAAACTGTTTAATCCAAAATATATATCCCCGCTCGTGCGGCACATATGAAGGATAGCTTAGCTCGCATGGTTAGTTAGCTCAATACAAATCTACAGATGTAGTCCGTTCGAAAAAAAACTAGCAGCTTACAAATTAGGTTACAACAACAACAACAAACAAATTATCAGCGCCTACATCATAAAAGTTAATTTATAATCATAATATAATTTTACTATACAAATAGAATAATTTACAAAACCGAAACCCATAAAGTACGATGCATATAAATCACAAATTAATACCGGCAATAATTAAAAATCTTGTAGGTGAACGCCGCTGCATCTCACTTAATCGTTACCCCATTTGATAGATAGCTTTTACTATACTCGTTGATAGAACCTATTCACATTTACGCCTTACACAGCTTTCATAGAATTTATTCTGTGTTTAAAATCACGGTTAATTTGAAAAGGTTCCAAGACGCGAGCGAAGATGGGAGTATTAGGTAGCGTTTACACGGGAGGCACGTAGCGTAATAAATAATATAGTAATCAGTGCGATTCCTTACATCCCGCCTCTTATTAGGCGAGAACCTACATTCAACATTCGCTAATGCCTCGGCTTACTAACACATGTGGGACGGAAAGATTCCGCCAGAATTTATTGTACTCCAGCTTATGAATCATAAATAAGGAGGGGCTAATTAGAATTGCCTTACGCGAACAGAATTGCTGTTAGGATTTTCTTAAGTTGTAATAATATATTTGTTAGTGAATTATTTGTTTCGATTCCCACAAATTATTGGAGATTTTTTTTTTCCGGTGGAGTATTAAATTTCTAATATTTTGGTTTCCTATATTTTACACCAACACAATTCAATATAAAACATATAACTTATGCCAAAATATAGATATAGGAGATATACATACATGAATGAAATTGAAATGCTTGTTGTTGATACGAAACCTTCTCCTAAATGGCTGTTGGTTGCACGGTGGTAGGGATTTTTCTATGAAGGACTGGAGGTTAGAACCGGGATATCAGCAACAGCCAAAGCTAAGATGCGCCGCGCACCCTTGAGCTAGTTGCCTAAATAAAATCTGCTGAGTGCCTTAAGCGCTCGCCTTAGTAGTCCGGTGAAGCTGTGAAGGACTTACAAGGCCAATAGCGTAGTCAGTTAAAAAAAAAATAAGAAGAACTGTCGCCAAGCACCTGTTGGCGTATTCCAGCAGTTACACTTGAGACCCAGTCCCTTCAAGGTTTAGCGTGTTTAGCGTCTTAGGACTCTTAGATCATATCGTCATTTAACATCAAGTGAGATTATGGTCAAATACTAAATCAAATAAAGTATAATTGTTTATATAAATTTGTTTAAACGGAGTAAATACATTTACACATTTTTATACATTCGAAGGGATGTATAAGTGATGAGTAAAAATTTGTGAAATTATTTTATATGAAAAACATATTTATCTGGTAAATATACGTACCAAACGAGGTAGAATACACTTAAGTTAAACTATCATAACTAAAATGCGGGCATATACGTAAGCAAAAGTTAGTCATAAGAGAAAATCCATAAGTACACTCCCACACACTGCCTTCCGATAATACGGACAAATTATTAAGTTTTAACAAGTTTGCGAAATAAATCTCCTTCGCACGCGGTTATCGCATCGCGAATGTAGGCGCGGGTCGGCCAAACCGTAGTCTAAATGTTGCAACACTCTTAAAATTACCCAAGATTCATTATATATTTTCATGACACTAATATTCACGATGCATATAGAATTTCATTTGAAAACTAGTATGGTGTGTTTAGATTTGCACCGCGATTTTAATTACGTTTAGTTTTATACCTTGGTCCCCTATATCCTGCATCGCACCTTCCGTTCGCCCCCGAGATGACCTTATTTTTATTCAGCGTACTTTATAGTCCCGTGTATTTTTTTTCTTTTTCTTTTCTGCAGACTCTCGGTCCGCACCTTTTTTTTTGCTATCGTTTTATTTAATGTGTAAGTTAAAAATCGTATCTGTGAGCAACTATTGGGTGTTTTTTTTTAATTATTTATTTATTATTTTATATATTTATTTGTTTATTTTTATGATTTCATTTAACTATTAACTATTTTAGGAGGGACTGGCAGGCCTGGCAGACGTTGTCCCGCCCTAATTATAAAAAAATCCTGGACAAATTATACACCAAAACGTTCCTCATGAATCACTTTATCCACTGGTGAAAACCGCTTGAAATCCGTTTAGTAGTTTTTGAGTTTATCGCGAATAGGCAGACAGACAGACGCGGTAGGAACTTTGTTTTATACTATGTAATGATTTTTTAAAGACGTTATTGCCTTTATGGCGGTTTCATTTTGATAATATGATGTGCTTAGCTGTGTACCATGGTTACATTGGCGTTTAGTTTTTCACCCTCTTAGCCTGGATCGTGCCATCCGCTCGCCCGCTCCGCTACTTTGATTCTATTTAACCTACTTTAAGGCTCACATTTTATATGGTAAATACTACGCTCCTACGAGTAGTAGCCCGATGTTAAATACGCTTTTTATATTTTAGGAGCCAAACGAACAGGCGGGTCACCCGATGGGAAGTGATCACTAACGTGCATAGACATTTGCAACACCACGGGAATCGCAAGTGCGTTACCAGCCTGTGTTTGGGGTCAGGGGGAGAGGAGAAGAGGAGGTGATCCCCCGTCGTTCTCACTGACCGAACAAACGCAACAATGCAAGCACTATTACTTCACGTCAGTTTTCTGTGAGAGGGTGATACTACCGCGGGCAAGCCGACCCATTCATGCTGAGATTTCATACTGGTTAGTAATAGCTTCAGCGTGGCTCTACCACCTACTCGCCATTACGCTATATAACCTTCCTCAATTGATAATTATAAAATGAGTGCAGCCAAATACTCTTGAAATTTACAATAACACTATAAATTATGGAAAAGGCTGTAACTTTAATAACTCCTAAATATTTATAATTTCAAAATTATTCATACATAATTACTAATTTAGATGACAAAGTTTTATACTTCGCGAGATGTTTTTTGGATGAAGTTGATTTAACTCTTTTTGATAACTGGAAAACTCGTTTAGAACTATGTTTTCTACTTCCATAAAAATATTTAGATAAATTAAATCGTCCACAGTAAATATGAAACTGAATTACAATAAAAATAACAAATACTTATTTAACATACTTTACGCAATGTTGATAAGGTCTCTCGGAATAATAAGCTTTTTAACTGGCAACACCAACAAGTAATGTATAAGTGGTAAGGTAAAGAATGGAAAGTAAAGTTGGCGCAATAAATTAATTGGCGACTAAGTTGCGAGTAAGACGGGCGAGCGCGTGCGGGATACAACCAAGTTTAGACTATTAATTTGAGTCTTAAGTACGTACGCCGACAAATAAACGAGTGTATTGTATGTTATTATAATTTAATGCGATTTATTGATAGACGATATATTTGAATAATGAAAAATAATTACACATAGAAATTAAACAAAAAGGTTAATCTGTTATTTTAATGAGATACCTCTGTAGCCTAAACCTAGTGACTTGTATAGTATGCCTAAAAAATATGCTAGAAACTAAAGTACCTAAGGTTTTTTTTTTCGAACTCACTACGCTATTGACCAAGCAAGGTCTTAACAGCTTCACCGGACTACTTAAAGTTCCTAAGGTGGTAGAGCCACGCAGTAGCTATTACTAGTTTCAGCATGAATGGGTCGACTCGCCCGGGGTAGTACCATCCTCTCACAGAACACCGACGTGAAGTAACAGTGCTTGCATTGTTGTGTTTCGTTCGGTCAGTGAGAGCGCCGGAGGCCCATCTCCTTTCCCCTTTTCGCTTCCCCTTTCTCCTTTCCCTACTCCTCCCCATACACAGGCTGGCAACGCACTTGCGACTCCCTTGGTGTTGCTAATGTCTACGGACGGTGGTGATCACTTAACATCAGGTGACCCACCTGTTCGTTTGCATCCTTTTTACATAAAAGAAAAACTTTTTTATAAAAACAATAAAATCAAAAATAATTCTAACTACGCTATTGGCTTAGCAAGGCCTTAACAGCTTGACCGAACTACAACGCGACGTAGTTTTAAATGTTTATTAATGAATTGTAGCTTACGATGAAGGAAACCATAATGATTAAAATGACCCTAGCATGGTGGTACGACTTTTTGTACTCATGACTGGCTAACTACCACTCTGAAGTTAAAGACCTTTATGTGTGTTCCGAGTTCTCTGCACTTCAGAGTCAATCCTCCTCCGTGTTTAGCTTAATTCATTATTAAACATCAGGTAGGAATAAGGTCAGACGTAAAAATATATGAAAGCTATAGAAAAATTGCTTATGTCATAAGAGGATACTGAACGTTAATATACTATAAAGTTTGAAAACATTCCATTTATCGAGAGAGTCTTCAAGACACTCGATCTGGTTTATTTTTTATTAAAACAATACAAATATATATTGTTCACCGTCGTTTATTATTATTCTAACGGATATATAGAGAGGCTATAACAAGTTTTTAAGAATAAATATGCACGGTGACAGTACATGGTGCTCGAATTTATCGCCCGCCAAATCCGTAATATGCTTTGGGGCCTTTGTAGAACGTAACCTAAAACCTAACCGAGTTTGTTGTGAAGAATCTTCTCGATAATTAGAATATTTAGGAACGATTAGTAATTTCTTAACAGGCGGTACCTTCTCAGGGACTGTTTATTTGTTTATTGAAATTATACTTCTTTTGGCGCGTTAGGGAAAAATGATGAGAGTAAATTTTTACGATGCGCGCGCACACCGTCACGAAAAACTGACACCCTGAAGTTAGCTATAGTCAACATTTTGTTTCTTAGTATTTGTTGTTTGTATTTCTTTTTATTAAAACTGTCAATGTATTAAATACCTTTTTTCTATTGTTTTAGTGTCGTTTTTTCTACAAACGTGGAATAAGGCGAAAGATAAAATTTTTGAAAAGACTTTTATCTTGTTACGCCAATGAAGTACAACTTCTAACGCGTGTACATAAGTACACACACACTTTTTTTATTTATTAGGCTTATTGACGTGATAACGTCTTATAAATCGATGAACGACTGCTGTAAGCACGAAAACGGCCCACGCTGGGCACTCCTAGAGCTTATGCTGCGCCGTATCGACATCGCAGTCATTACAGTGGTGGCATTTCGGTTTCGGGTCCCGTCTAACTATCTGGCACAGGTATCTGCCGAAGCACCCGTGGCCAACCTAACCTAAACGAACCAAGACGGGAAAATTTATAAAAATAAATCGGTTAGCTTTGTTTTTTTTCGACTGCTTGCTTTTTTTATTCGGTTTGGTTAGGTAATGTAAGACTTGCGAAAAAAGATAACGGGAGACGGCCGCGGCAGCGACCGTCGAGCACGGTGCATTTAACTCGAAAGTACCAATAGTTTTCACTAGATAACATATATATATAACATAATAGTAATAGTATATAAGTTTACTATATAAGTTTCCGTTAACTATTCCTTTATTAATTAGATAACAAACTAAAGCAAATACATTACGTGAACCATATTCGTAGAACTTCATAAATTTACCAGGCTAACGTTTACTGTCCCCGGTGTATCGAATCCTACCCATTAAAGCCCTGATTGATTGAACATTAATGACATCCGAATAAAGTTTTGCACTCGAAACGGCTGCTTTCGTCAATTTTACGCATTAAACACTAAAGCGTTTTATAATAAATTGCTCTTAGTGATTTATTTTGGCTCACAATTTAGCAATATCTATTAAATAAGTTTTTAATTTATTTTATGCGTTTAAATATACCTTTTTATTTATTACATAGTTTAACTTTGATGTATTGAAATAATGGTATGTCTTTTTATGATTAAAATAATTCAATGACAGTAGAAATATAATACGAGAGGCCGTTGTTAACAGGAAAGTTTGGGGCAAACAGCCGAAAAGAAAATACACAGAACCGTCGTAGAACCAATTCACCGAATAACTGTAGGCTTTTCGTTAACACGACTCTACAATTAATGGAAGTATGAGATCGATGGAGGACTTACTAATAACGAAACTGAGGTTACCGACTAAGAAAAAATAAAATAAGGTATGTTTACGGAAATAGATAATTTTGAAATTTACACAAACTAGACAGTCATGTTACAGATTAAGGTATTGTTTGACCACGTTTATATTCGAAGTCAAGAAGCGAATTGCGATCAAAGATGATAACGTGATAAATCTTGAAAGGGATTGGTTATCAATACACGTAAAGAGAAAGACATCTTTTGCTTAAGCTACTTTCCAGGGGAAGCTTTCAAAAGACTCTACTACCAGCACCTACTAAGGTTTTTTTTCTCGAACTGACTACGCTATTGACCTAGCAAGGGCTTAACAGCTTCACCGGACTACAAACCCACTAAGTTTGTAAGGTAACAATGTATAAATTTGTCTTTAATAGGATTATTTTCATTGCAATAATGATAATTACAAGATATGAGAAGATATGTAGTTAATAACATCTCATGTAGCGTTCATCGCTTGCACGTCATAGATTCTACTGAATAACTGGGTAACAAATATATAGTGGAAAACTTATTACATCTAACTCACTGCAGCGATTTATGTTCTAGAAATAGCAGGCATATATTCAACTATTTAGAGGTTAGTAACTGGCTGACGTGACAGAGCCAACGACTGTCAATGGGTCCTTATTATTCAACCATGTTCGTTCTTTCCAGACTATATTGTACCAATCTCATATAACATTATTATAATCTAATATTGCTATTAATTAATTTTTTTCTTTCCTTTCTCTTTTTTCATCAAAAGAAATTCTTTGGCCAGTAACTAGTGGATTATTAAATGATACTGATAAAAAATACACATTAATTAAAAAAAAACATTTATTCTATTTCAATTTTATATTTAACTAGCCATGGCCGCGACTCTGCATGCGTTTCATATTATTTATTAATAATTATAAAAAAATCTACATGGAAAACGAGTCAGGTGTGCCGACTTTTATGGTGATCGGACATATACTGCGATTTTATACATAAAGATTAGTAATAAATAATACAATTTTAATAATACAATTCACAATACAAGCTACTATTACTATAAATAAATTCTAAAATGAATAGCAGCTAATCACATACCAATTGCTAAAGATTGCATAACTCAACATCCTCACGCGGTATTGAAAGTTAAAGGAAACTTTTATAAAAGTTGACGTATATCGTGTGAAGCACGTGGCGGCCTGTGGGCGGATCGAGCCCCGGCTCATCCCCCACCTGTTGCTGATCCGGCTGATCCGCCCCCGCGCCGCGGGATATACGCGGATATAGCTGGATACGCGGAGTATATCCGACGCCACGCCTGGCAATGCCCCGCCTGGAACATTTTCAGAGCTTTACCATTTTTTTTTCAAAATGTACTTTATACCATAATATTGTTGACGATAATACTTTATGTAATATCTTTAGTTAATTATTTATATACATAATTTAGATGCATTTATTGAAACTAGTGGTCGAGATTCGACCAAAATTCATTTTGACGTTCAATAAGACCCAAGAAAATAATTATTATTTCGGTTCAATTGGGTTCAATATGGAACGTAAGTCATGTTAAAAATATTGAATGTAGGATATAAAAATGTAATTGGAACGTAAGAGTAAACTGACGGATGGTGAAACGTCTTTTTCATTTACATGTGTGTATATGTTGTGTGTCATTCAAGCAGTAGTGTGAGTAATGTATATTTTTGATTAATTTAATTTGTATTTAATGCATTTTATATTAAAAAAATAGTTTTGTGCACATCCCCTCCATATAAACTTTAACTATGCCGAATATCAGGTTCTTCCGTTCTGGCAATTGGCTTAAAAATACCCCTTTTACAAAGTTTTCGCTTCACACATTAATTTATAGATATGCGTATTCTTATATTATATACATACCTATTTATATTAACGAAAACAAATACATTTAACACAAAATAAGTAACGATAAATAAAAAAAGACTTTAATCACAAACTTCTGTGTTTTATTATGAATTAGCATAAATGCTGTGGCAGAATCATAATGTTACGCTCAAAGAGATACGATAATTACAATTCATCTACTTGTAAAAAGTCGACATAGGTTAAATAGTCCCGGGAGAGAAAAAGTCAATAACCTTTGATTTTGTTCCTCTACTGCTGGATTCAAACGTACAAAAGTTAAATTTTTTTAAACCAATCTTTAAAATTTTCTTTAAAATATTATTTATAGCTTAACTAACGTTTGGTCACATTATCCTTAATAATAAGTGACGCTGCAACTAAATGATGTAATATATAACGTATACTACACGGCTTTTAATTTAAAAAGCTTTAAAAACCGGTTTCCTCTCCTCTATAAGAACCCCATATTAGAGTGTCCTGGAAATTTTCAGCAAGAATCTCACTGCACAACCAGCGCGTCTGTGGGAGAAAACTCCACTGGAACTGAACCATCCGTGACCATTTCCCTTCCCAGGTGTGAAGGTTCTCAAATGTAACTGTTGAAAAACATCAACAGATACTTAAGTAACACCTTGTTCTAACACAATGTTATGTTTATCAATATTTTTATTTAAAACTAACTGTGGTGCCCGTGACTCCGCCCGCGAGACACCTAATATAAAAAAAACAGTGACTAATATCATCTGCATTTATCAAGTCCATTTACTGATCTACTTTTCTCTCGTACTTAAGTCGCGTCGTCATTAAAATTACAATAACTTTTGATAGAGTGAACCGATTTTAATGAAACAAAGACTAAATGTTAGTTGCTTTGTGATATTCTTGAGGTGAGGTTTTATCGTGAACCCAGTACTTTAGCAGTGATGCGCGTTCAAATAAACAGATAGACAGACATATGTAAAAATGATTGAAATGTATTTTATAAATAATAACTAGTCCAAGAAACCTGCAACAATTTTTTTCGCAATAATCTAAAAAGTACAGACACCTTAGATGTACATTCTTATTATACGTATAGAAGATTATTTTTCGCTTTAGTCTTTAGATTTTTATATATATAGTATATTATATTGATGAATGTATCAAAGTAAAGAAAACAACTATAAATAATCTATTAAAACTTATAATGTCACGCTTTCATAAAATATCTACAATATTACGTTCTCATTCACCCTCCGATGTGTTCTCACAAATGGACAATGCAAGTAGAATCAAGTTCATCTTACCTATAAGACGGCACGCCGTCGCCGACCGACGACAACTAAACTTCTAATTGGCACTGAATCGAATTACGAAACAGGGAATCGAACCCCCGATCCAGCACTTAGCTGTTACGGATCCTTTTAACGGTTTAGTGAAGACGGATCCCTTTTGCGAGACGATATTTGGCAATTAAGGGATATTAGTGTTTTAGTTAATAGACGAACTGTCAAATGTATTGTAGACAAAGAGCGATCTGATTGTAGAAATAATTTATTATGTAAACGTTTCGAGATACAGTAATTTTGACGTGAAATTTCTTTTAGGACGATGAATGGAGTGTAAGGGGTGTCGAATAACATCTAAGAATTGATACATCCAAGCCAACCTCACCTGCATGTGGTGCACCCTGCCGAATAACGAACGAGGCAATAGCGAAAGCGGGGTGGTAGGGTTTTACAGCCTGACTGGGTCGCAACCACCATGTAGATAGCGAAAAAGCCCGTCATAGTGATTCGCTTCTGCGGTTCGCGTTTCGAGATCAGCCTGTGCATATACAGCTTTTCTCTGGCCGGCATGACAGCGGTGACCGGCGATGGATAGTGTGTCACTCAGTGGTCGCCATTGTTTTTGGATTATACTGTGTTTACCATCAGGCACAGTGCAGTCATTTCGCCGTGCTATAATAAAAAAGGATGGTATTTTTGGTAGGACATAAATTTACAATTTCCCGTTGTAACATGCTAGTAAGCGTGACTGATCGTATTGCGCTTGCGCAGCTGGCGTACATGTAATATTGATAATTTGCAGCCCATCAATTCAAAAAATAACACAGTTATTCCATTGTTTTGAGTTTTCACTTCTGTCGGCAGTCCTTGTGACTGCCTCAACTTTTTTTATTATTCAAAAAAGAGTTTAATGCAGAAGTAATACTTTAACCCAAATTTATGACCAGTAAATTTTTCCTTTTTTTATGTCATAGGTGGCAAACGGACAGGTGGGTCACCTGATGTTAAGTGATCATCACCGTCCATAGACACTTGCAACACCAGGGGAGTAGCAATTGTGTTGTCAGCCTGTGTTGGAGGAGGGAGGAAAGGAAGGGGGAATGTAGAGGAAGAAGGGGAAGTGAGTTGGCGCTCTGACTGACCGAACGAAACGCAACAATGCAAGCACTGTTACTTCACGTCGGTTTTCTGTGAGAAGGTGGTACTACCCCGAGTGAGCCGACCCATTCATGCTGGAACCAGTAATAGCTACAGCGTAGCTCTACCACCTAAAGACTACTACATCTAAAAAAAACTATGTATAGTATGTTATTAATACAGGGTATTGAACTCATGTGTTCAATAGATGGATATTAGTTGAAATGCTGCGAGCTTTCGGCGAATGAAAACACTGTAATCTAACTGTAAAATAATGACCACCCTAATACTAAGATTAACATCCTAAAATTGATTAAACTTCTACATCCATGTTATAGTATTCTGAGTCTTTGGTAGCATTAAGTACTTCTTGAAGTACAAATCGCTTCAGATAAAATTGTTGAAATGTCGTTTCTTCTGCATATCAATGACTAGCCTCTGCCCGCGACTTCTTCCGTGTGGACTAGTTACTTCGGACTAACGCTAACTTTAACTCGCGACTTCGTTTACGTAGAAGGTGAGAATATTTTTAAATAATATGTACATTAACCGCAATTTTGAAACATTCATCATTGGTGCTCATGCTTCATGGATAGATTATCTCTCAGTACTCGTCATAGTTTTTGGATTGTACAATGTTTACCATCGGGTATTGTGCAGTTACTTTGTTTTAGTTTGTACTTTGTAGTAAAAGAATAAAGAGCGTTGTTTGTGTTGTATTAAAAATGATAAGACAACATACAAGCTTGAGTCATTTAGGTATAGAACAATTTAAGATAAATTTTGAAAAGAAACGATACTTTAACATTTTTAGCATTACAACTTCAGAAATAAAAAGTCATCCGCTGTTTAAAACGAGATTAAAATTAATACTGAACATTGTAACTATGAATCTCACAACAAGAGTAAAAGTAAAGGATATTCGAAAATTTCTATCCGGCTGTAAGTAGAATAGCGATCAAAATACGTTACCGTACATTCCCCTACAAAACAATTGAAATACTATTTAAACATAGAAGTCAAGTCTCGGAACCTATATTTAACAGAGTTATCGGACAAGAATACTGCTAATATAAAGGCTCCAGGGATTCAGGATCCAGGGTCGGCTCGCCCGGGGTAATACCACCCGACCCACAGAAACACCGACGTGACGTAACAGTGCTTTGCATTGTTGCGTTTTGTTCGGTCAATGAGAGCGCCAGAGGCCCACCTCCCCTTCTCTCCTATCCCCTCTCCCTCTCTCTCCCTTTCCCCTAAACACAGGCCGGCAACGCACTTTCGACTCCCCTGCTGTAGTTAGTGTCTATGGACGGTGGTGATCACTTAAATTCAGGTGGCCCACCTGTTCGTTTGCCTGCTATGACATAAAAAAACACTACAAAAGAAAAGATAAGTTAATTCGCATGTGTTAACGAAATAAATTATTCTTTCGAATAGTGCAGAATTGATTATTTGTATTAGTAAGCCTTTGATATACTTCTTAACAATATTCACAAAGACACGTTTGTAATAAAAATGATTTAACGACGTATCAAATCATGAAAGGTCCATACACTTTGCGATTGAAGCGCTCTATGTGGGAATTAAGTTCGTGGTTAGTTAGAGACCCAAAATAGCTGGCAAGTTAGATGGTCCGGTCCTTGGTTCGAACACAAGATGTTACGTCGAAGCACTTTACTGACCGTTAGTTCTAAATTAGTCCGTCCGTAATTACCTATTTCGCAAGAACAAAGCGATTGTAAACATTTTCAAGTATCGGATTTAAAATTCCGATTATATGCTGCCTCTAAAGATTGCCTCAAGATTGTCAAAACCATAGAAAAGTTTGCATATTTTACTTTTAATTAAGACTGGTCTACACTTTGTATTTGTCATTCTAAGGCAATTTTTAGCAAATTCTGAAATCGCCTTGCTCTTGCGAAATACGTAATTACGGGACCGGTTTCTTATTCTATTAAATCTGTATTTAAATAAAGGTTTTTTAATGCACAGTTTTTTTTAATTAAACATATTTTTCATTAAAATTTTATAACTTAAATCACGTTAATTATACATTTAGACGTTAATTAATTTCAAAAAACAGGTATCACGTTTACTTGTAATATTAATTAATCTGTCGTTATTAATTCATTGAAAATCGACGACCGTCTTTAGGAGCATTATCACTAAATGCACTAATACCTCTCCAATACACTGGAAAATTGTTAAGGGGCTATTTACATGCTTTCTAAGATACTGATATTATTAGTGCATCGTACCTCTAATGTCCTATATAATACTACCAATTTAAAATTGCGTTCCGCTTTCTAAAATAAACTTCGATTTTAGACTCTATAGTCTAAGAAATACAGAAGTATCGGTCGTTTGACGGTATAAACGAAAGTTTGGTCAAGGAATACGCAAGTTTGGTTGAGTTACTGCCCATGCAAGGGGTCATTATCATCCAGAAAGCTTTTGACTTGAACGTTAGAGGCTTAATAATTCAATAAACTGACGTCTACCGTCTTCTTGTCTTATACATTCTCGGTTAAACTGTGGTCTTGATGGACAGTTTAATTGAATATTGAAACATAACGTTGATCAAATATGTTACGTTACATTAATATTTTTGAAGTTATACTTCTTTAGGCGCGTTATGAAAAAATGATGAGAGTGAAATTTTAAGATGCGCGCGCATCTGTGACGCAAAATTAACAGTATGAAGCTGTCTGCTTAACCGCTCACCTGAAGTTAGCTATAGTCAACATTTTGTTTCTTTGTATTTGTTGTTCGTATTTCTTTGTATTAAAACTTTCAATGTATTAAATACCTTTTTTTCTATTGTTAGTGTCGTTTTTTTCTACAAACGTAGATTAAGGCGAAAGATAAAATTTTTGAACAGATTGTTATCTTGTTACGCCAAAGAAGTATAACTTCTAACGCGTGTACATAAGTACACACACACTTTTTTTATCGAGAAATTTAAAAATATTTAAAAGCTGAATCCTAACTACTATTATAAATACGAAAGCGAGTTTGTTTGTTACGCTTTCACGTCTAAACTACTCCACCAATTATCATGTAATTTTGTATGCACGTTATCAGGCGTATAAAAAAGAACTTAGGGAACCTGTTACCAAGTAATTGGTCAGATCTACCATAATACGGGTGAAGTCGCGAGCAAAAGCTATTAATAATTCGCTTATTGTCAATTTAATTAAGATTTCAATTATGCTATTTGTTTTTGAAACGTCAGTGGACAAGGTGTTTAAAATTTTGTATATTTGGTATAACTCATTGTTACAGTAACTTTAAAATTACTACTTATAAAACATTTGAACTATGTTAAAAATTCCTAGATGTTGAATCAAGTGCAGTTCAATAAAAAATTTTTATTCAAAGTTTGGTCAGAATCGAAAAATATCTCGATATTTGGATCTTCTATATGCAGTGTACAGTTTGTTGTGAATAATTTATTTATATTTTCTTACTAACTATTATAAAGTTTAAGAAATTGTTTTCAGTTTTTTGATCTCCTAGCTCTGGTGCTCTAAAAGGTGCTCTGACACCACGTTTTAATAAATTCTTTATGCCTTTTAAAACCTATATATTCAGGCTATCTGAGATGTCACGACCCTTAGGTGTGGAGCCATTATTATACAAAATGTAGAGCAGAAAGTTCGCTAAGCTATAACGAAGTAATTGTGAGGGCAAGTCGTGTGATACGGCGCGTGATATCAGGGGCATTACCAAAATATTCGATATGTGACTAACTGTGAATGGCTGAGTGATTAGCGTGTTTGGACACTGCGTCGACTGCCATAGGTTCGAGTCGGGAAAATATCGTGGTGAAACTATGGCATGGTTGTAGAGCTTTTATAAGTCCACATGGCTAATTAACACCCTCATGTTAAAAATCTGTCGGTAAGCACCTATAGTGTGTTCCGACAGCTGCATTTGAGTGCCAGTCCCCCTCCAGGTTTAGCGTATTTGACATCTTATACCACATAGTCATCTAAAACTAGGTGGATTCTAGTCACAGGCTAAAACCTATATATATTTTAAAAAAAGCGGAATTTATAAATCTAAACTAACTACGTCAAATTGAATTCAAGATTCCAAGAAATAGACGTGAGTGAAATCCTTTGGCACCGCTATATCCAACTTTCATGATATAGACCTAATACTGGCATTGATTTTTATATATATTGAAATACTAAATATGACTTCCTTTTTAGTACATTCTACAAAAAAACACTTAACTGGAGAGTACGGATCAGTGGCCACCTGTACTACGATTTTTCTTTTAAATACATAGCAGTTATGTATTTTTCTTCTTAGGCAGGTACGTTATACTTCAATTAGATCTAAAAGTAAGTACATAAAGTTAACTGAAAGACATTCTATAACTAATAAGCATTCAATGTTTACGCACAGTTTAGTAATCAGATGTTTAAATTGCAAAGAACAGGCAATGAGCGAAATATTACACGAACTTATTGCGGTAATCAGTGTAATCAGAGCAGAGCGGCGCACATTTGCATCGTTCAGTGGGTACTGCTGGGCGAATAAATATGGATCTTTTAAAACGCGACGCCTCCTAATTGCCTGCAGATGGACCCGCGCCAATTACAAGCGACATTTAACTGGCGGTTCAACTGGGTCGAGAGACGAGACAGATGCAGAGAGTGCGATACGCTCACTCGCCTAAGATCTAGGTGCGAAGGTCACACCAATACCTGTACACGACTACTACCCTTACAGACTTCGAAGCTAAATGATTGTATGATAATAATAGTTTTTATTCTGCAAATCCATTTAGATATGTGACGCTGAAAATATTAAATCATAAAATATATCTATACTAATATCATAAAGATGGAAGGTTTGTTTGTTTGGTTGAACGCGTAAATCTCAGGAACTACTGATTTGATTTAAAAATTCTTTCAGTGTTCGATAGCTCATTTATCCAGGAAGGCTATATATCATCATGCTAAGACCAATAAGAGCGGAGCACCAATGAAGAATGTTTCAAAATCGGATTTTTTTTCTTGTTGAGTGCTTTCGTTGCGTGTTAGCATTAGCCCAAAGTAACTATTCCACGCGGACGAAGTCGCGAGCTGAAGCTAGTATACTTATATAATTAACATAATCTAACAAAAAGATGATGAAAGTTCATGTATGTTACTTCATGTATCCTCGATTCCTATGGTTTAACTTTGTGTGTATGTAAAAATATGTGTCAAGCAATTGTGAGCGTATGCGTGTAAATATATATGTGTTTCTGTTTGAAGTTTCTTTCAGTAGATATGCGACTAAGCATGTTCTCTATACCAGACATCGAGAACAGCTTACAAACAAACTGATACAATGAACTACCACAGCATCAATCACCTAGCGAAGCATAAAAGTAAATTATGATCGTTTAATATCGCATAAATGCAGTGAATAAAATAATAAATAATAGTTTAAAAAAACTAAAAAAACACGCTTTCATAAAAAAACCAACTAAAAAACAGAAAATAACATTTAATAAATTTGGATTAAGAATAGTGTAAATTAGAAATAAATGTATATTTTGGTAAAAAGTGACAAAAAAATGATAAAAATACTGATATCTGGAGGTGCTGATATTAACATGCGATGCGTCATTTTTTAGTTTTTTTAAACTATTACTTATTTTTCATTTTTTAGTAAAAAATTTTTTTTAACTTTTTTTTCGGATTATTGCATTGTCATCGACCTTTGGCAGGTGTGCAAAGTTTGAATTAAATCTGATCGTCCAAAGTAGGACAAAATCGAGCTCAAAGGGGTCGGTTACAAACAAACATACATACATACAAACATACAGGTGAAGCTAATAAAAGCGTGATAAAAATGGCTAGCAATGAGAACAAAAGTACCAAATTGGTATTTGTATTTAATGTTTATTGAAATATAAAAAAAAATCTCTAAATAAACAAATTTAAAAAATGCATGTAGTGTCATAAGCAGCGATCATGGCACATTAGCCTTGCGATAGTGTATTCTTAATGGCCTGCTAGAATACACAGCGACGGTTTGTTTAGACAACAACATAGTATATATTATAAATAGAATGTATTATGCAATTAGATTTTTCCGTAATTTGAAACGAAACGTGTGCTTTAGTTTATATTTTTACTCGAATCATTAAGAAATAACTTTTTTTCAAATTCCATTAGAATATCCTAAAACATAAACTCTCTAAATTAAGGTTTTTAAGTAAGAAAAAATATACTAGAATTAGATATGATTACTTTTCAGTTCCATGTGTTTATTTTCAGGGTATTCTCATCATCTTCTTACACTTATCCCACCTAAGTAGAGTTGGCACAATAAGTTTTTTTTTTCACTCTCGCCTATCAGTCTTCCTCTACTCTTATATCCACCGACCATCATACTCAAAGCTTTTCTAGTTACATGGTTTTCATCTCTCCTCATGACATGCCCATACCATGCTAACCTATTACTCCTCAACTTTTTTGTCAGTGGTGCTATTTTCAAACTTCCTCTGATATATTCATTCCTAATCTTATCCATTCTAGTTACACCACACATCCACCTTAACATTCGCATCTCTGTCACATGTAATTTTCTCGCATCCGTCTTTTTCTTCGCCCAGCACTCAGATACATATTCTATTTTTTTTTTATAGTTTATTATTTCACGTATCGTTAATTTACCGATAATATTATAATACAAAAATAGAGGCCATACCGAAAAAAAATAGATTTATGGTAAAAATTGTTTATTAAGGTAAATGTAGATACTTTTATTATACAAATTGTTTATGAAGGTAACTGTAGGTGTAAAAATCACCAAATTATGTTGTCAGCGTTTAAGGACAGTGTGTACGCAAGCGGTAATGTGCGGGGTTGTTTATGTGGCCCGCGATAGTCGTAGCAAAGGTTATTCGTTGCACTAATGTGCGGCTGCGTCTTGTTTGCATTATGCGCTGGCAAGACGAGATGCAGCGCGGTATAGTTTGCCGAGCATGTTATTCAAACTTCTTATGTATTTACTAGCTGATACCCGCGACTTCGTCTCCCTTATTATCTTAACAGTATATTTTAGTATAGGGGGAAAAAACAGAAGCACCACACCGTTCACCTCACTTCTCGGCGGCAAGAAAACTCACATATTTGAACGCGTGATATTTTTAAAAATCATAGTTTTTTTAAACTTTAATAGCTTTATATTCAACGGAGCTATCGTGATATTTTTTTAAATAAGGACCATTTGTCTAAGAAGAATATTTTAGGGGGTTGTTGCTGCTCGAGTCAGTAGGCTTTACCATCGAAACCTTACACGTGACCCCCGAGTAGTGCTAAACGAGCAGCTCCTCAGGTGGTAGGCTTTTGTCGCGGCTTGTCACCAGCCTTTGCACTGTGTTATGCCGCCATACGATTAGTCATATTCCAGTGTGTAATGTGGAGTAGCTAAACCGCTAGGAGAATCTTTTTTAGCCTTTACCAGGCGGACGCGTTACATCCTAGGCCTCGTCATCAGTTTCCATTAGGTGTGACTGAGGTCAAACGTCGTCCAGTGTATTATAAAAAAAAGTAAAACAAAAAAGAAATGACCAAAATTTATCCAGTGGCTTTCGAGTGATGCAGGCAGGAAACCTCTATCATTTTCTTTATATATGGTTTGAGTTTATCTATACTAATATTATAAAGAGGTAAAGTTTGTGAGTTTGTGACGTTGTCGGAGGTAATCTCAGGAACTACTAAACCGACTTTGAAAATTCTTTTACCAATACAAAAGCCACGATATCTTTGAGTGTCATAGGCTATATATTATCGCTAACACCAATAGGAGCGGAGCAACAATGAAAAATGTTTTAAAATCGGGGCTCTTTTTCATTTTGAGAGCTTCCGCTGCGTCTTAGCTCAAAATAACTCAAAAAAGCTATTAACTAATTATTTATACTAATATTATAAAGAGGTAAAGTTTGTGAGGTTGTAGGGGGTAATATCTGAGGAGTCGGAGAAAAAACGGTCGAACGAAAACGTTTCTTATGAACGCTGCCTTAACTATGAGAGATATATGATTGAGTTCTAGAGAAAAGTTGTAGCTTGATAATGCCTATTACCGCCCAATGAAGTGGGCACGGGTCAGCTAGTTTATTATAATTTGAAGGGTTTCAAATACTTGATACTTTACAAAAATTGTCAGAACTGATTAGAAAACAATGAATATGATAGAAGTATTTAATGAATATCTGTAAATAGCACTATCAATAACAGACATCCCACTTTGATGGACGTCAATTTTGTTGTTAATAAAAATATTTAAATAATCTTGACCTTGAATATACTACTGTTTTGTATAAAGAAATGCATTTATAAATCTTTACTTTTCCACTTAACAGTGACTAAATGAAATACGAAACTAACTCAAACGTCTGAAAATTCAGGACGAAAATAACGTGCGAATAGGCGTGGGGTGTCGGGACCGCGGGGCGGGTACCACCCCACGCGAACACTATTTTCATTTCGTGTACTGCCACATTAAATTTCGTTGAAATTCTAACGTAGCTTTGCAAAAATGTCAACTTTATTCCGTGTCAGCCGGCGTCTGCGTTTCACTCGGATGCTTTGCTTCTTCATTTTCTCGAATGTTCCAACAGTTTCGAGACGGGCTTTGAGAAACTATAACTTTATGAAAACTTATACAGGAGCTTCGAAGTAAGACGTGGCTTCCAGTAAAAATTTATCAAAGCGTATTTAATTTATGTTATGACTTCTATATTATAAAGTTTCAGTACTGAAAAATGAGTAACTTTTAGTAAATGTGTTTGAAATAAAATAATAACTTATGTTTGGAAATAAAATTTACATAGATAAATTATTTAGTTACTAGCAAAATTTTTTTAACACGTGATTCAGCTTATGTATGTATTTCACTGGGTTCAGGTTAATCAAAAGACGTTGTATTAACTTTTCACTGATCTATCCATTGTATAATTACTTGACTATTAATAAAATTATTTTTATTCCATTATATTTTAACTAGATACACCCGCGGCGCCGTTCGTACGAAGCACATTTTTATGAACATTTAAAAAAAATACACGACTTATTTGAGTAATATTTAACATAATGCACTGATACTTATTCGTGTCGACTAAATTTGCTTTTAACCTCACAATTGGTTCCATATTTTATATAATGTAGCAGAACCTATAATAAACCTAACTAGAAAATAAGTATATAATTTAAAAAAAGAACCATGGGGATCTACTTTCGAGTTTAGGTACTCACTGGCAGGCAGACAAACATAGAGACGTATCTTCACAATATAAAATTTATAATATGTAAAATGTATATTCTCAAACAATAAACTTTAACTCTCTAAGAGCCCATGTAACAAGACGTCGATGCGGAAAGCCATTTATCAAATACGTTTGTGAAACACACAAAGCTTACCAATCTTATAACCCATCTGAAATTCATATTGGAAGTCGATCGCTAAAGCCGCGTACACACTGTAAAAGGCTGAGTTCCCGCGGGAGGTGGGTCTAAAAGGCCACGAGTGATAGCACTCATCGTAGAATAAGCCTGTTTCCCGACGACGAGGTTTAGGGATGCGACATCGTCTCAGTGCTGTTTTATTCTGCTGCCATCAATACTTAAAGCACTTTTGAATGGTCTAGTAACGACGCGTACATCGATATCGATATAACTATTTAATTTCTTTATATTTAAAAAATATCACCAGTTAAATAGACATCATCAATGAATGTCATATCGCTTACTCTTTACTAAAATTATATTAGTGCGAGTATCACCATTAGAATCTCAAAATATATATAACTATCAACTCCTAGGAACCCACATCACTGTCAAGTCCTTAGAATTTGTTACAAAGTTTTTGTTCCAAAAAAGCTTAACAAAATTCATATGACTATCGGGTAAAGAGAGCAGCTCGCAGGTGATTGTATTTTATCGGAGATGTTATTCGTTATCTTTGCACATAAAACAGTAAAAAAAAATATTAGTCTCGAATTTCAAATTTCAATTATTTATGCATAGCAACAATATCTTTACATAGTTACCTAATATCTATCATTACAAAAATAATCTTAACTATATTAATATTTAAAACATTTTTTTAAATACAAGCTGTTATATAAATGCGTGAAGACGCTTAATCGGTTTTTTTTTCAATGAGTATGGCGGCCATTTTGAAATTCGCCGTTTGTTTTTATTTCATTGTCGTGTACTGTCATCAGGACTGAACAATCATGCAACATTGCAGTCATAAGTCCAAAGGAACTGGCTATAATTCAGCTTGAAAGATTTGAAGTAAACAAACGAACAAACATTGCAAGTTAAATAAAACCTTGTAATAATAATGAAAAGTTTGCCATAATCCATTTTGTAATTTTTATCGATATGTGATGATTAAAGTGAATCCCATGCCTAATATAAAAGGATTGACATTCGAGGCCGAGGACGAGCGACGTAGCGGATTCAGAAACAAAGTAGACTTCGAATGGGTACTTCTTTGATAATAGCAAATATTCAGCAGATATTCAAATAATTTCTTATTTGTTCCCATTGCTTTGTATAATGTTTGAGACTCGGCTTAATGAGTTGTTATGCGAGAGTACCTAAAATATAATTTGGTAATTCATCGTTTGCTATTTATATCCCCGTTATTTAAAAACATTACAATAAGGGGTATATATTTTTTATTTTACAGAAGTTAATTGATGAAAGAATTTTGTTTAATTTTAGTCGATTCTAGGTATAAATTACAGCATACAAAAACCGAGATGGTCGAAGGGTTTAACCGACAGACTATAGATTCGATCTCCGCAAGATCTCACTCTGAGCATCAACGTTTTTTGAATTCGCTTATATTTACTCAATGATATTTGTAATATTATTGGTTGACGGTGGAGGAAAGACATCGTGAGGATGCCCATACGATCCGCTCAGGCATGCTTCAAGGGTCCATTGTCACACCCTCCTTATTTAATCTATACACCAACGACCTACCCTGATCCTCAGAGGTCAAGGTAGACTATTTCGCTGATGACACAGTCACTTTCGCTGCAGGCAAGCAGAGAATTGTGCTCAAATCACACATCCAAAATGTCGTGATCTCAGAGAATGATATCAAAGATGGCGCATTGAAATCAACCCCTACAATAATGCCCTGATACTCTTTGACCCCGAAAAAACCAAGTCCGAGCCGAGCCCCTCAAGCTATACGGAGTTGACATGCGTTGGGTCCCCCAGGTTAACTACTTCGATAAGAGACTCGATTTCAAAGAACACGTCAACAAAGTGCAGAACAAGGCCGTTATGGTCTTGCTGTGATTGCATGGTCACTCTACAAGACGTGTGTTCATACGTATATTTTATAGTTACATACCAACAATGTCTACCAACTCCAGATTCAACCACGTGCCAACTGAGATTTGACAGCGGGCAGTAAATTCCAGGTGGTAATGCAAACTAACGTTCACCCTAATATTTAATAATTCCAGCAAAGTAATTAATTCATCAATCAAATACTTCCATGAATAGTTTTGATCGATACACGATATTGCAAGGTAACAGTCCAAGCAGAGGCGCGCTGTTGTGTTCTTGAGCTCCTTGCAACACAGCAGAATGCCTTAAGCGTTCTCCCAAAAAGTCCAATGAAGCTGTAAGACATGTCAACAGCGAATAGACGATTCGAAAAAGTCCGTCTTACTAGTTAGGAAGAAGCTTTTGGCTTAGCACTGGGATTCTTACAAGCTGGCATTATTTATACCTATAGGTGAATTTCAAAATATAGAAAAGCCACGAATGGAAAACAAAATTAATAAAAAAATTATATTATAACAAGAATCCCTACCCCTAAAATCAATTGACGACAGATCAAGAAGTCAATAAAGCAAATTGCCATCATCTCGTTTTAGGTCGAACGGCTTAACATGCGAAGGGCAAATCCTTAGTGAGCACAAATAAATACGGCCAACTCCTTGCGTATCATATTTCCCTGATCCCCGGACTATTAGGTTGGAAGGGTCAGAAATATCCCTACGCCGGACATTTATAATACCCATGTTTTTGATATCCAATTGATATAACGCATAATTTATTACCTAAGATCAATTTTAAATATGTTTTCTTTTTCTCTAGGGTAATTGTTCTACGGTATAAACACAAATTATATCATCAATCTATTCACGTTGAATATTTTATCTAAACTTTTTAAAATACAAAGATAAATCAACTGGACTTTTAATTTCTTTGACATACTAAAATTTGCATTTAGATTGTTTAATTTCATCGAATCGCAAATTAAGAAGTATTCATTCGGAACAATAAATAGGTAATTGAAGTAGAACAAATAATTATAATATATCGATGTTAATACGAGATAATACTTCTCTATTAAAAAAAAAAACTACTCTCGCACTAGACATCAAACCCAAGAACTGGAACAACTTTACAAACGCGATTGACGAAGATTATGTACACTCAGACTTAACATAATCTTCCTGGGTTATATAATTACAGGAAAATTACGAACTTACAGGAAACAATGATGGCTTACTTGATAGCGTGTTCGGACACAGCGCCCATGGACGTAGGTTCGAATCCTTGCAACTGAGTTGGAGGTTCCAGTGAAAGAATACGTCATGATAAAACATGGCATATGGCAAAGCATGATGGTAGGGTTTTTTTCTAAGTCAGCCTGGTTAGCTACAACCCTTAAATTGAAAATCTGCCGGCAACCCGTTGGTGTATTCCGGCAGCTACATTTTAGAGCCAGTCCTCTCTAGGTTTAGCGTGTTTACCATCTTAGACCATGTAGTCATATAACATGAGATGAAATTATGGTGAAAGGCCTATAAAGTATTAAAAAAAGAACAAATATTGCCTCTATATGGGATTCGAACTCATAATTCTACGTGTAAGTCCATAGTGGACGCTATACTCGAGCGTCGAGCGTGGCGCCGCGTGTGGCGCGTTCAGCGTCCAAGAACGACGCTCGCGCACCACTCAGGACACTCACGTATTAATGCATACGTTTTAAAGGAACGCCGGACGCGACGCCACGCTCGACGCTCGATTGTAGCGTCCACTCTGGTCGTACACTCAGCGTAACGGCAGCGGTGAAGACTACAACCAAACCCACAAAAAAATTGAAATCTAACTAATGTTATAAATGGGACTGTGAAATCGTTGTTTCTTACAAAGAACACTGAATAACTATGGGAACACATAGACAGACGCGAAAAGTGATTTTCTTTATTGATTATCTAAATATACTTGATAAGTACTAAGCGTCACCCGTCTTCACGAAATGACCAATCGGCTCCAGACTTGACATTTACTTGTCGATCCTGTGGGCGAGGCTGTCGCTCCCGAATTGAATTATATAGCTACGAAAAGAAATGTCTCCCCTAACGCTGTTTAAATCGTCTTCTGTAGACGTAAAGGCCATTATATACTTAATAAGTACAATAATTTATAATTAATGTTAATTTATATACTACTGTTATAGTAAATTACTGGAAGAAATACAGGAAACTGTAATACGTTATCGAATAAAAAGAGTCAAAGTATGACGTATTGGTTTTACAACGTCTACTAATTCTACTCTCTGTATATGGTTATTGATCGTGTATTGGAAACTTAAATTATTAGTGTTACTCGTAGCAAAATATATCTCAGAATGGCCGCCACAATCCGAAATCTTTAACAAAATAGCTCCCCGGAACACTTTAAGTCTAAGTAAGTGGCGTTCGGCGGTCGAAGATTTGCTGGACCGTCTCTAATGGGCTTTATCCTTATTTATAGAGCTCGACAACGAAACGAAATCTTTGCTATACACTTTACAGTGAATTTTGAAAGATTTTCCACAATTTTCAATGTTTTATATTACAAATTACAATGATATATTTTTACGTTACTTTCAATAAATAAAAGAATTCTATTGCCTTTTCTGTTTACCTGAAATCGATAACAGAAATTTTATTTACATAATTAATTACTGTTACGCCTTTGATAATTTAAATAAATATGTTTCAAATATTATATATTTTTTGAGTTATGATGCGATACATAACTTTGCTTTTTTACACGCTTTTTATTAGCGTCACCAGTATGTTTGTTTGTATGTTTGTAACCGACTCCTTTGGACGCGATTTTGATTCACTTTAAACGGTCAGATTTCATTCAAACTTTGTAGATCTATCGATGGCCGCTGACAATGCACTAATTTGATAAGATTATTCCATTATTCGATTTGCAAAATAAGATTTGTTAATTTATATAACTTTCATCTATAGTCAATAAGGCAGAAATTGATGTTAATTTTAATTTCCAATCATTATCTTTGACCGATTTATCAAATATTAACTAATTTTCGAATACCAAGGAGAATTTTCAATTCTACAAAATAAGCAAAACAATTTTACAATTTTTGAGGAAAGAGCGTTGTTCGCTATTGTAATGAATGGTGATTAAGCTACCAATTAATTTTGCTGTAATAAAAAAGATAGTAAAAAAATAATAAAAAAAAAACACGCTTTTATAGATATCTAAACTAAAAGAATTGAATATAAATTTTAATAAATTTGTATTAAGAATAGTGTAAAAAAAATAATAAATATAAATTAATAGTAGTACTAATATTAACACTAGTACTAATATTAATAGTAGTGTAAATAAAAAAAAACTTGTTTTATTTTAAAAATGGGTGGGGTGCTTTTATTAATATTTATGGATATTATTGAAATGACAATCCTTCTACTCATATCTGTCGATAAAATATTTATAACTATAGACACCACCCCACACTTTAAAAAAAAAAAAAATTAATTTACACTATTATTAATTCAAAATTATTTATTATTTTTTTAGTTTAGTTTTCTATAAAAGCGTGTTTTTTAGTTTTTTTTTAAACTATTATTTATTATCTAAATATACAAGACAGACAAGGTGTTTTTATATCATAAATTAATAGTAGTCGCGATAATCTACTGTCTATAGCTGAATTCAAATAAGACTGAAGTCCTGTTTTATGTTAGTATGGTTGAGATCTACAGTGATAATTTAACACCAAGTCGACTTTAAATTCATAAAATTAGTAAATAGTAGAAAATATACGAATATGTTTACAATCTATTAATATAAAATTATTGAAATTCACTCGCTTTAGTAGAGATATTTTACCGTTATTAACTAAATATCAACATTATTTTTAAAATTATTTATTTATTATACAAATTTAAGTGCCCACTTATCGATCTGCTTATCAAAGAGCTTTTATCCCCAATCGAGAGCTATCTACGGGGCTCGTAACCCTCGTAACCAGGTCACGGTGACAAACAAGGTCAGACAGGCGTGACGAGTCAAATATGTCGTGACACCTGGCGGGCTTAGCTTCGAACCACTTAGGATTTAAAAGTTCGGCACAAAAGTCACTTATCCTTAAACTGGAATTGGTTAATAGCCTTTTGGTCAGCACTTCTCCAACTTCTTGTAGGTCGGCATGACGGTTGGTATGACAATATTTAATATCGTACTAACAGGAACGAAAAAATAATATGTGCAGTCAGCGGTAAATAACGTAAAGTAAGGAATCAAACAAAAAGTTCCACTTAATATTTTAGGGAAAAAAAGTTATCTGTTTATAAAAAATGCAAAATAAAAAAAGTTATCTGTTTATAAAAAATGCAAAATATAATTCTTAGAAGCATATCTAGGGCACCATGGCTAATTACTAACAACAAAAACCATGAAAACCTTCATATGATCACAATTAAAGACGAGATTCATAGGACTGCATTTAAGTACCAAAAAAGGCTTAATAACCACCCAAATGTTCTAGCAACTGAACTGATTCAACAGAGATATGTGAAACGGTTGAAACGAAAAGACATACACCAACTACATGTCAAATGATATAACCCTGGAAGAAGACGTCCTCAATGGAGGACACACTTCGTCAGACTTACTCCTCATTCAACAAATCCGCTCATAGTACTATTGATTGCGGATACGGAAAAGGAACAAAAAAAATGCTAAATAAATATAACTTTTAATGAAATTTTCACGAATTCAGTATTCTACTCGCGCTTACAATACATAGGAACAGAAAGAGAGTGAGAGAAGGTTGCATGGAAGAATATAACGTTTTTCCCTACGTGACGACTTGTAACAGTTAATTCCTACCGCAAACTCCGTTACGAAACCTCGTTCCAAAAACCATTTTGAAATAAGTATTTTCCCCATATAACGTTTGTATACAATGACAGTTTACAAACACAATACCTATAATTAAAGCTCAAGTGTCTATTGTTTGATGGACTAATCTCCAAAAAGGTTGAACCAATTTTAACGAGACTAGTTAATATTTTTTTTTCGATCTGACTACGCTATTGACCTAGCAAGGTCTTAACAGCTTCACCGGACTACTAAGGCGAGCGCTTAACGTACTCAGCCGATTTTATTTGACAACTAGCTCAAGGGTGCACGGCACACCTCGGCTTGGGCTGTTGCCTGATACATGCAATTCGCGACCTATCTGAGCTAACTATTCATACATATATGAGTTGTTGAAACATATATGTGTACCAGGCATACATACCTCAACAACTATTATATATATTTCGTATCGGATAATCACTTTAGCTAATAGATATAGGTCATACCAAAGTGTTATGTCGGCTACCAATTATTATTTCCTCAGGGAGAAACAAACAATTGTAAAATTTATTGTAACTTAAAATCGGTAATCGATCTAACGATTAAGTAGTAGTAGTGATAAAATTAAAAAAAAGACCACTCAGAATTAATTCAGCTATATACGTAGTTCCCTTGAAACTAAAGACGAGAGCGAAGCGCCACGAAGTAGACTTCTTAATAATATTTTGGGACTGACTGACGGTCAACGCACAGTTTAAACTGGTGGAGCAAGAAGTGTGAAGTTTTGCACAGAATTGCCGTATAGAGACATTATTTATTTTTTTCCAAATTCAGGTGAACTTATATCTTGTTAGAGTTTCCGACAGAGAGGATTTAATATACTATAGTTTGACATAATTAATTAAAAATTACGCTTAACTCGTAATTATGTTATCATGTTACGCATCACGAGAATCCATGCTAAACATTATCTTATCTTCGTTGAATACCGACATCACGAAACCTGATTATCTCTTTCAATGTATATTTTATATTTATATATGTACACAAGTAAATATATGTACGACTTAAAAAAATAATACACAATTTTGTATTCCTTTACGCAAGTACTAATGATTCATGTGGCGTGTATTTTTCGAGGTAGAAAATATTTCTTTGGGTGGGCGATAAGTCGATAGCTAATCAGTGATAAGACAACGTCGATAACACAGACGATGTATAGGCTGTTCCGTGTTATATAAATATTAATGCATATTATACGTATATATAGGAAACAAATACATATTCCTATATATATATATATAATATATATATCTGAAGGTAATAAAGTCCTACACCGAGGAAACCTGAGTTTGTAGGCCATTCATTTTATTATAACAAAATGGCACTACCGTACATCAACTTATGAAATAAATTAGCGGGCCCGGTGGAAGTTGTCCCACCTTGATCATAAAAAAAACCTTGACGAATTATATACCTAAACCTTCCTCATGAACTACTTTATTTACTGGTGAAAACCGCACGAAATTCTGTTCAATAGTTTTATTTTATCGCGAACAGACAAACATACAGACGTGGCAGAGGACTTTGGTTTACAATATGTAGTGACTGTTATGCCAACTTTCATGAAGATCGGTTGAGTAGTTTCGGAATCCATCGTGGACAAACATCAGGACACTGGATTTTCTATATTTATACCAGTTTTCGCTCAAAATATAGGTTGCATCTCTCTCTCGGAAAGAGTAATTTTTTTCTGGTGAAAACGAACTTTATGCCCTTTTTGTATCCCTGAGAATATGCATGCAAAATTTCTTTTGCTTCAATTTGCTTGAGTAGTTAAGCCTTGTAAGCGTTACAAACCAACAAACTCACTCATTTTCGCTTTTATAACATTAGTAAGTACTGGTAAGGATAACATTATTTCGTGTTCTTATAATATTTATATGACTACTAGCGGAACTCGCAGCTCCGCACGCGTTTTTTTAAAATTATATTAAAGAAATATAAAATTGTAAGACCATGTACAATTATAGAGATGTTCTTTAAAAACAATTGTAAGTACGAGACGTACGCCACTTACAACATTTAACGTATACATTAGATATATAAATACTAACAGTGTGTCAAATGAAGTTTATCATCAGCAACTTATTTGGAATCTTATAATTACCACCATATAATTACCTCAGTACTCACTTACTCTGTATAAGGAACTAATCAAACAATGACTTAAAGATGTTATTATAATGATATAATATGCCCATATTGTCAATAAGTAATACGTTTATGGTCTAATATCTTACTAGGAAGACCCCTACTCTCTTGAAAATTACTATTAATAATTATAATGTGGAATTGTAAACAATGAATGAGCTGAAATCGTGAAATCTGGCATGAATATAAATCAAGATATAAAACTTTATATCTGTCTAAGGAGTTTTTAATATTTGACAATTTAAGTAGTGCTCATTGAACTCCATACAATATTTTTATATGTTACTATGGTTACTAAGTTATGTAGACGAAAGCGCGGTAAATAAAATCAAATGGACGCCAAAATGATCAAAAAGACAATATAATTCAAATTACATACATAGATACAGATATATGAATATCAATTATATTTATTCTTGGAATCCAGTACAACGCACGTCTTAATGTTTACAGTGAACAAAATATTTTTGCAAAATTTCATGCGGACGAAGTCGCAGGTTACAGCTAGGCTAAAATAGAATAACCTAATTTTTTCCAATAAAGTCAGTTATCTGACCGTGAAAATCGGTCCAACCGTTTTGGAGATAGCACCGTGGGCGAAGCCATGGTTATCGGCTACTCTAAATTAAAATAAACTAAATTACTTGTTATAATATCCGCTATCTGCCCGTGAAAGTTCCATAAAAATCGGCCCAACCGTTTTGGAGATAGCATTGCCGACGAAGCCGCGGTTAACAGCTAGTCTAATTTAGAGTAGCCTAAGCAACCTGCCTTAATTCCAACTATCTACCAGTGAAATTCCCGTCAAATTCGGTCCAGCCGTTTCGAAGATTACCCGGAACAAACAGACAGACAGACCGACATTAATTTTAAAAATTGCATTTTTGTTATCAGAAGCGTGTATACTTTCATACCCAATCATTAAAAAAATGTTATTTTGATATTACATACAAACACTTCATTTTTATTATATGTATAGAGAAGATTAGCGATAACATTATATTCTATTAATAATATACACGAGGATGTTTATGATAAAGGATGGACGTTTACTAGTATTTCGCGTCAGAATACTGAACAAATTTCGATAGACCCTTACCACCAGGTGAAAGTTTAGACAGTAGCAATATTTATCAAGGATACTCTGCACTTGATTCTCGCTGTAAATCAATTTTAAAAATAGGTGCTTAATATTTGACCTAACTTTCTGGCAAAAACAAAAATTATACTCAATCCTCAAAGCGTCTATGTTAAAGCACAGTGTAAATGACCGTCGGGTGAAGTGAAAGTGAAGCCAACCAACTAATAAACGATAATTGTTTGAAGTTTGAACAAACAAAAGGATTTATCGTCCGTTTTATTATCGAAGGTTATTAACTCCGGGTCGCCGCTCGCAGGTTTTGTGGCCGGTCATTCAATCTAGGTTTATTTAATTTTATATCCATACTTTTGAAATTCTTAGAACAAACTATAACGAAAGTTCTCTTTGTTGTTTATTAGTATTTATTTCGATATTATCGTTTTATGTATTAAATGCGACCATGAAGTGTCATAACCTAGAATACTGTGAGTCTTTAACATTTGAACAATGAACAGGTTATATTTCACAGATATTATGGTTCAATTAGCCAAGATATACAAGTAAGTGAAACAAAACCTACCATTTCAGACTTATCTCGAAGTCCACTGTGTAAAGCATTTGAGTCATTTAAAACTAATACCATACATTATAAAAGATACACACACAGACAGAGTCGTGGGCGGTTGCTAGTTTACAATGTTATTTGAATGCTTATCATTGACTATTTAGAGTTCAGAACTAAAAGTATTTAAAATTTTTAAATTGTTGGTAGTGAAATATTTACTGCTTACTGCGGAAACAATGTTGATATAATTGATTATTGTCAAAACCATTCACTTTTATCTAAATCGCGCAACTGATAACGTCCAGAATGACGTAAAAGTAAAAAACTTCATGGAATCAATACGGAACAAACGCACTAGGTGTATACCATTTAAACAACAGCCTGTATATTGTGTACAAGCTGTAAGTTTGAAGTCCGCCTAGTATTGTCAAGTATTTTTACTATCTTTCCCATTGCCAAAGTAATTGTAAGAGTGTGTACTAACTCTTGTTCTAAAAGTGTACAACGCACAAACGAACACAATGTCCGTGATCAATCTTTAGCTCGACTTCGTATTAAGATTACTACGACGTTCAGTTAAGTGAACAGTATAATATGTGAAACTTTTTAACATGTGATATAAGTAGTTGTCCTCATGGGATCTGGTAAGTTAGATATAAATACATTAATTTGCAATTGTTAATATAATCAAACAAAATAATTCTATTTGTGAATGTATCATAAAGCTATATGTAGATAATTTTTATCTAAAGTATACACCGTATATCTACAGCATTTTTATTAACACATTCGCAGTTTTATACGCCTTTGTGCAGTTATTTAAGGATACATACTTTATTTTGTAAGGTTTATTCATATTACTTAACTAAGGTTACTAAAATTATGTTCAATAGTTTCAAATTTAAAAGGTATCATTTCCGAAAAAATGCTCGCTAAGTAAATTTCTTGGTTAGCTTATTTTCTACGGCCCATATCTTTCCCGTCGTCTTTTCTGTAGCGAAAATCTTCATCCATCTGAATAAAGAGGTTAATTTTATTACCATTATAAAATACTTTAATGACTTTTAATGTACACTATTTTACCCTATCATAATTTACTATATGCTTCTATATATAAATTGAATTCGGGCAGTATTTAACAAGACTTCGATGCAAAGAGTCGAAGTATTTCTTCATTTGTTACTAAGTATTTATGTCTCGGTAACGTTATTAGTTGCTTTGCGTTCCGTAGATAATTGTATAATTTTTATATAATCTACAGAGAAATAGTACAAAGCATGAACTACGACGCGTTCACTGACTTCCCACTCTTTTGATACTTCTAAAAGACCAAAATACCAATTAACCAATTAATGAATGATATGGGCCTACGGTGTCGCGTCTCAAGAGAACTTTCACCTGGATATTTTTTTAATATTTTATACTCACAAATATCTTTATTATAATTTATTTAAAAGGACGCTAGCACACACGGCGCTCATTTATTTTCTCATTGCCATCGAGGTTATGAAACAGGATTATAGATGGCCAATACACTACAGCTTTCATATAGCAGCAGTAACTAGTATATCCTACGCGCTCCTCGTTTTTAAGCTACGCCTGATTAAGTGAACAAATTAGTAATAATATTAATAAAAAAAGAATCACTCACTAGAGATTCACATGCAATCGTACTCACATCAAATCTAGATCTGTTTTCGCTAATTGATTTACATAAAAAAAACCTGATTGTTCTACAAGACAATAAATACAGCGATTAATCTTAGTTAAACATATACATGTATTATTTAACGTGGAAGTAATGTTATTTATAACGTTTTGGATAGAACCAATGTGGACTATTCACGAGTACAATGCACTGTGAGATAACCGTGACCTAAATGATAAGTTTTTGTTTTGGGTTAGGTGACGGTATTCATAGATAGATAGAACGTTGCGTGATAATGATTTATTATTTGACAGTATGTAGTCATAATGTGATATTAAATATTGTGGCGTGTTTTGATGTATTATTTGCCCAGTTATTATACAGCCAAATTGAGAACTAAATCTACTTTCTTTAATAATAAGAAATGCGTTATGATTATCCTGAATATAAGTACACAAAATAACAAGAACAACGGAGACTGCTGACAAAGAAATGATCATCAAACACGTGATGGTTTTTTCGTCCAGCCAAATATATCATACACGTCACTCATTCATGGTATGGGCGACTTATAATTCGCCTCCAGGATTCCTTTTCTTATTGATAACAATAAATAATATATATATAAAAAAACCGCTGCTGTCGTGGATAAAATAAAAAAAAGAAGGATCTTTAGGGTTTAAGGGAAAAGATGGGTATATATATATATATATATATATATATATATATAACATATATGCGTATTTATATGTCGCCGAACTAAATTAAAAATTCAGTTCAAAAGTTAAGTCAGCTATTCGAATAATTCAAAAAATATAAGTATTTTGAATATATTTCAAGAAAAAAATAACAATTAACTATTCATATGAAAGTTCTATTCAAATAGTCCGAATTATCAGTATAGTTCTTTCTGATCATTCAATTACTTTCATGTTATTCGATAGTTCAAATGAAATTTTAGTTTTTGAATCGAATATCATGATTATTTGCATTGAATTGCTTCAATTAATAATCACAGACCTCTGCGAGAAAGATAAATTTCCTTATTTTAAACATTTCAAATAATTCCAGATGTAGCTATACAGGTGCTGTTTTTATGGCTGGTGCCTGCTATAGCAAGAGCAGGTGTTATAAGACGCACTCTCGTTGAAGAAGATGAGATGCCTTGCCGAACCTACACACTTAACGGGCTACTTCATTTGGATTGCTCAGATCGTGGCCTTGTGGATTTACCTTCAGGCCTCAATTATGAAGTAAGGCAATTTTCATATTGTAACGAATGGGCATATTTTCATCACCAGTCTCTTGCTGGTTGCGCCGCTTTATATATATTTGAAATTCCCGCATTGTGATCACACTAGCTTTATCACACCTAAGTAGGGTCGCAACAACATTATTTCCTCTTCCACTCTCCATTGTAAAATGTCATGTTAATATTCACACACTTTATACATATGTATATCATTTTTCACAATCTGTCCATACCTTTTTCATACTTCCTCTACTCCCATCTGTTCACTTTTATATTTAAATCTTTTCTAATTACATGACTTTCATGTCTCCTCATAACATGCCCGTACGATGATAGCCTATTACTACTCAACTTCTCTGTCATTGATACTATTTTTAAACTTTCATATTCCTCGCACATCCATCTTAACATTCACCAACCATATGTAATCTTCTCTCATACGTCTTTTTCATAGCCCTGCGCTTAGATGCAAACAGCATGACCAGTCTTATAATAGTTTTAGACAACTTCATGTGGCGATATTTTCCTTCAACAATAACTACCGTCATCATATCAAAGATTAATCTCTTCTAGTACTTGTTTATATCTATTAAAAAACATATAATTTACCCATGTATTTGAGAAATAAGAATATATGAAAAGTAGTGTTTATCATGTTTTTGTATATACATCTTTTACACGCATTTTAACGTATGACTACAACCTTAATGTCGATGTAGTGTAAGATGGTAAACACGCTAAACCAGGCATATTATCATCTCGAGGGTGGTAGCTAGTCAAATGAGCTTAAAAAAAACTCTATCATGATGCTATAGTACCTATATATATGTAATGTTTTTCTTGAAGGTGGTAGAGCCACGCTGTAGCTATTACTAGTTTCAGCGTGAATGGGTCGGCTCGCCCGGGGTAGTACCATCCTCTCACAGAATACCGGCGTGTTACTACAGCGCTTGCATTGTTGCGTTTCGTTCGGTCAGTGAGAACGCCGGAGACCCACCTCCTTCCCCATTTCCCTTCTCCTTTCTCCTTTCCCTACCCCTCCCCAATACACAGGCTGGCAACGCACTTGCGACTCCCCTGGTGTTGCTAGTGTCTATGGACGGTGGTGATCACTTAACATCAGGTGACCCAGCTGTTCGTTTGCCTGCTTTTGATATAAAAAAAAGCGAAATCTTCTGCTCATTCGTAAGAATTCATACCTACGTCGATAGACTCGGTTCGTACACGAAACCACTGAACTGTGACACACTTTTTTTTAATATACTTCATAGGTTTTTGGCGTTTGAATAGAATCTCATTTCATGTTAAAGGACGATGTGGTCTAAGGTGGTACACTCGCTAAACCTAGAGCGGACTGGCTCATAAGTGAAGGTGCCGGAACGCACTATCAGGTGCTAGGCGACAGATGTTCAACTTCAGGGTTGTGGCTAGCCAGGCGGTTTTAGAAAAAGCCCCACCGCCATGAGTTTCATCACAATGTTTTTCTTCACCGAAAGCTCCGACACAGTTGCTAAGACTTGAAACTACGTCCATCGACACGGTGTTCGAACTCGCTAAGCCATAATCGCTTCGTAGTTTAATTATAGACATTGCTCTATTATGCTTACAAGAGTATATGTATATACAATTATACAATCTATATATAAACACGTATCAACAGAAAGCATATTTATTTTATTCCAGGCGCAAGTATTATTATTATCAAATAATAATTTCGTGACGTTCCCGATTGAACTCGAAAAATTCTCACGCGTCGAAATGCTTGACCTCGCCGGAAATCATTTAAGCCGGTCACTGCCCAGCTACATACAGCACTGGGACCAACTAAACACTCTCAATCTATCGAATAACAACTACGACACATGGATGAGCGACGGACGAAAATACGATACAAAAATACTCGATCTATCAAAAAATAAAATAAACAACATCGACCATGATGCATTCAGCAGTATGCCGTATCTACACTTCCTCGATTTATCGGAGAACCGAATCTACGATTTACCGCCGAGAATATTTTCTGAAAACAAAAACCTAGACACTTTATTATTAAGCAGAAATTATCTGTCTGACGTCCCTAGATTTGAATCATCATCTCTGAGGAGTCTACAGTTAAGTAATTGTCAAATAATTAGTATAAACACGGACTCATTTACTGGTATGTCATCGCTGTTGGAAATAGACTTATCCATCAACCAAATAGAGAGTATACCGGACAATCTAGCCTCGAACACTTTACAAGAATTACATTTGAGCTATAACGAAATCAATTCACTGAACGATCGCACATTCTCATCTCTACCGCATCTAGCGGTATTGGATTTGAGGGGCAACGAATTTAGAGAGGTATGGTCGACTTCACACTTCGCCTCAAACCCGTTTCTGAGGGAAGTCCACGTGAAGGGAAATCGCTGGAGCTGCGAGGGTTTCAGTGTCGATTTACTTTTGACTTATGAATTCTTAACAAAAGAACCACCTAAAATCACGGACAGAGCTTCCCTGATATGTTATTCCCCGTCGAACGTGACTCAGTTAAGTTGGCAGCAAGCGTATATACGGACGTGGCATCCGAACGACTCGACGGCTGAATCTTACACAACGATCGCTGTAATGATAGGTATTATAATAGGAATTATGATAACCTCGTTCGTCTGTCGAGGGCTGATGGCATGGAACAAGCCTGAGTCACCTCGGACGCCAGCTGAAACGACGGTCGTGAATCTCAATGGGGCAGTAGTGCAGCCGAGAGCTGAGTCCGTCGTGATGCGTGTCCCATTACACGATGAGGACTTACCTCCTAGTTACGACGAGGCCCTGTTAATGCCGAGGTTGAATTCCTCATTTCATTCATTACCGGACTTTATCGATGAGGAAGAGGAACCTAGTCGTCGTTATAGACGTTCTAGATCTATTGGTGATTTAACCGAATACAGACCTAGAGGTGGTGATAGACGTTCTGTTAGACGCACAGTAGAAATACATATAACATGATCCCAATATTAATTTATTGTAATCATATTAAGATAACTTATATAATATAAGGACTAGATAAGTATTATGTATAGTTGCATATTGATGTAAATACATTATTTAAGTAAAGATAATTTACAATAAATAAATTTTATCTATAGAATTTGATTCATCCTTTTGGCATCTAAAATATGATTTGTCATAATTATTTTATTTTGTATTACAATTTACGAAATGAATTATTAATTTCAGTTCTAAAAAATATTCTAAGAGATAGATCGTTTTAATTCTCCATTCTTGAAAGTTCTTTTCTACAGTCTCACTATTTTTTTACTAAGATTTATTAAAGCAGATATTTACGAAAAACTAATGAAGAGACTAAACGAATAAAAGTATACAAGGTGCTGATGATCACGAAGACTACAAAAAGGCGTACTGGAATATTAACGCCACCTATATTAGAAAATATTAAGCTGAAGCCATAAGCACATTATACAACAGACAACACTCAACTTCATTTTAATTTTTACTAAATTTGATAGATGGCGCTAAGATGTAATAATTAGTTATTTGTATAATATTATTTATTTTTCTATATTAATTGTTAAGTTGTAGGCCGGTCAAGCTGTTAATGCCTTGCGAGACCAATAGCGTAGATAGTTCGAAAAAAAAAATTGTTAACTTTTATACATATTCATGCTATACATGTAATGTAACCATAAAATTATATATAATCCTCTAAATGGTATCTATTAAAAGGCGAAAAGACATTTGAGAAATAATACATGTTTATATGTATTTGTTAATCTATCATAGAAAAAAGACTCTGATGATAGAATTGATAGCCTGGAGTGTCAAAATTTTTAGGACTACATAATAACAATTCTTGAATTGCTCTTTGCTTGTGAGTACTAAAATTTGTAAATTTGATATTAAACCCACATTTAGTAGATAATTGATATTGCAATATAAGTGACTGCGCTTATGGACGATAGTTATATGTTAATAAATATGATTTGCTGTGTGATTTTCAATTTATCCACGTTTTATCGATAATTTTAATCAATTTGAAAAATATTTCTAGAAATACTGCAATAGGAATTTGTGACACATAAAGAATTTATTTTAATCTTTGTGTAATATTTTATTTTGAACCTAATTAGTATAAAATAGTATCAAATAGTAAACACCTTCCACAACAGGTGGGAACCTGTGGTACTAAAATTTCACCATTCTTATCTTTATCAATGATAAAACGTCATCGTTTTGACTCATATAATATACTAGCCTCCGAGAGTAAACACGTTTAATAAGTATTGCTCAAAGTGAAACAAGTGAATTAATTTTTTTGAAGTACCTACCTGCCTACTACAAACGGATTAATATGAAAGGAAATAGATAAAAGTGTCAAACGTTTATTACAAATATAATGTGGATCACTTAAAGTATACCCTTGAAGTGGATAAAGGTATTTGAAATATTTTTCTAAAATAATTGATACATAATTTTGATTGAACAATAAATAATTGTGAAAGTGTATGGCGGAATCAATTTCTAAAAATTTAATTTTAATACCCTACATTAAATGATATAAACTATATAATTTATAACTTAATCGCTTGTACCCGATACTAATTGTTATTTCATAATGAGGTGGACCCATTAAGGAAATAGAAGAATAAATCGAGTCATATAAATTAGGCGTGGCTTTATTTCCAGAAAGTAAGAAGAACTGATGAAAAACCTTAAATTATATTAGTGTATATAATTAATAAATTAAATACGTAAGGTATATATTATTTACTTTAAGATAGATATAAAAGTACTTGATCTGTAAAATTGAAAAGGTGTGTGATGGCGACCCAAATTTATACTACAACCTACCGTTTTATCAATAGCAGATAACAAAGATAAAATTGTTGTATGTACTTATGTTGACTTTTATACTGGTTTATTAGCAATGAATGATATTAATTTTACTTTATGTAATACTGATCTCGTGTATATATTTGGGCACGCTAACGTGACAAGATTTTTCAAACTTATAATTGTGCAGGTGTTTCTACTTACTGAATCAGAGTTACGATACACGAAATATTAAGTAATATAATTTCTTTAATGTTACAGGTAGTAATGAAAACAGAACGTGATGATTCGGACACTTATTGTATGGATTATATTGGTGCTATGGAGTTTGCTTACCCGAGGGGAATTTTTGGAGTACGATGACAAAGGTGCCAGTGACTTGTGTTATCTTTGTTCCTGTAGTTTAGATAGAACTGCTATTGATTGTTCACGGCGTGGTCTTACAGACATACCAGAAGGTTTGGGTTCACAGGTAATTATTATTTATTACTAGCGGACCCGGCAGACGTTGTCCCGCCCTGATTATAAAACAATCCTTGACAAATTATATACAAAAACGTTCCTCATTAATCACTTTATGCACTGGTGAAAACCGCATAAGAGGGTTTTGATTTTTTGATTTTAGATCGCAACGTGTCTGTACTGTGCCTGTTGGTAAGCACAGTAAATATAAAAAAATGGGGACCACCGAAAGAAATATTTCCATCGCCGGTCGCCGCTGCATGCCGGCCTGAAAGCGACCCAGTCAGGGACAGCCCCCCCCGGTTGCTGGACAGACACCGGCTGATCCCGGAACGCGACACGCCCAAATGTGCCACTATGGCGGGTGTTATACCTATGTGGGATCCAGTGGGAACCCCCCCCCCAATGAAGAGTTTATCGCGAACAGACAGACAGACAGACGCGGTAGAGGACTTTGTTTTATACTATGAAATGAAGATACCAAGACCTATAAAAATTTAAATAAATATGTCTTACATATCCTCTTCGTATCTTAACATTCACATATTTCCAGTAAGACTAATAAATTAAAACCAGAACCTTACTTGAAATTATAATTAAAATTGTGTGGTAAAGTACGCATTGAGACATCAACTTTAATAAATCTTTATGAATAAGTTGCACTTTGTCTAATATGAATTTTAGCCAAATTTTTTAATCTGTTAAGACTCACATAAAGCAAAACTATGCCAAAAATACCTTTTCTTGTCGACAGGTTAAAATGTTGAACATGTCTAATAATGAGATCAACACGTTTCCAAAAAATATAAGCAGATTTTACAACCTTATCGAGTTGGATATGAGTGCCAATCGTCTAACAGAACTGCCAGAAAATGCTCTCCATAATCTCACGGCACTCGCCGTGTTAAATTTATCAAAAAATAATTTTGAATCTTGGCTAAATTTGCACCCTAACGACGTGCTTCAGCCATCGACACATCTAAAAACTTTGGATCTATCATACAACAAATTGAAAACAATGGGGAATTTAGCAAACCAGGAGTTATTAATTAGCCCTTCCCTGGAAACTCTTGTATTGGAACACTGTGAAATTAATTCCATACACGGAAGATCACCGTTAAGTGGCTTGATAAATATAAAAGTGCTTAAATTAGACTTCAATCCCTTGCTCAGGATACAGAGTCTTATATCATCGACATTGAAGAGTCTCTATTTAAGTAATTGTGAACTAAGCACATTTAACCACAACGAATTAATGTACTTACCTTCATTAGTTTTTTTAAAGATGTCTAATAATTATCGTCTGGATTTGTCTGCTGCATCCTACAATCTGTTTTCGGACTCATTGAAGTACTTGGATATATCGTATTGTAATCTATTGCAGCCAAACCTTCAAGGATTTCCTAATTTACGGAAAGCAGTGCTTAATCATAATATGGTTAGATATCTTAGGAGTAACGAATTTATAAATAATACAAAATTAGAATATCTAGATCTATCTTATAATAATATTGGATCAATAAAAAGTGACACATTTCGTGGACTGAACATGTTAAAATATTTAGATATGTCATGGAATGAAATAGCAAATATACCAGAAGATAGTCTATTAGAAATGCCATCGTTGACTCAGTTAAAGTTATCAAGGAATTATTTGAGCAGAGTTGGGCATCTGAAATCTATGTCAATTACAACACTAGACATGAGTTCCTGTGAAATAAACACAATTGGAAAAGATTCTTTAGAAGGACTACAGTCTCTTGTTGATTTGGACTTATCTAGAAACTTGCTCTCTTATATTCCAGACAGTATTTCTTCGAACACACTGAAGTATTTAAATTTAAACTACAACAGATTAAGCACTGTTAATAATTCCACATTTTTTATGTTGCCACGCCTTATAGGATTGGGTGTTATCGGGAATAGATTCACAACGATCTGGAGAAAATCTTTCTTTGATTCGAATTTGTATTTAGAAAGATTAGACTTAAGTGATAATATGTGGAGATGTGATTGCACTGATGACAATATGTTCGATTTTTATGACTTCGTAACCTTAGAACCTAATAAGAAAGAGGAATCATATAATCTTGTATGTAACAGTCCCAATAGCGTCGTTGGACAGACTTGGTTAGAAGCATGTTACTTCACATGGAATCCCACCGAGAAAGCTGCAAATGTGGATAGTTTAATATGGTTTATTATTGTAATGATTATTGGTTTGTCCTTGTGTATAATTCTTGTGAATGCTATTAGACGGTCAATGAAACGCCGTTTAGCTGCAATACAGAGAGATAGAGAACGGCAAGTAGAGGAAACGAGAGATAGACTGAGGCAACTGAGAATAAGGGCAGAACAAGAAGCTTTATGTAACACACCAGATCCACGAGATTTAATAGCACCACCTACCTACGATGAAGCACTCTCAATGCCTAAATTGAATGCTTCATGTCATTCCTTAAACGAAACAGGTAAAACTAAAAGAAAACGAGGACGTAGGAAAACGAAGTCAAGTGGTGATTTATTGGAGGAAACGGAACGGAATGGTGATGTAAGGGTGGTAGAAGATTTAGAACTTTCTGAAACAACAGATGACAATCGCAGTAATCAAAGACGTCGTAGAAGGAACAGAAGGTATGGCAGCCATGAGATAGCAGAATTAGATCATTCTCCAGGGGCTCGTCGTAGACGTGCCTCTGAATATTTTGGAGAAACTAGTGACAGTGTTACTGTTGAAGTGGAAGCAGAATTAGAACGTCCCCTCCGAATGAGAATACGACGATATTCATCCGATGAGAACATGCCTAGAGAGAGTGATTTCTAGGAATTATCAGTTTGCAGCATATTTAGAACTTTTTGAATATTTTCTATAAGATATAACGTACCTTTAAGTTAAACTGTAAATACGTGTCAATAAAGTTTTATTTATTTATCTTTGATTTGTGTACACATTTTAATTACAGTGAATGTGAATAAAATTGCTTATTTTAATCAAGTATTCATACTAATTATCATAACAATTATCTGTATGTAAATTAGTACAAGTAAACCCATATAATTCATTAACAATTTATCCCATAACAATGTTTTATTACTGTACTAGCGGGCCCGGCAGACGTTGTTCCACCCTGATTATAAAAGAAATCTTTGACAAATTATATACTAAAACGTTCCCCATGAATCGCTTTATCCACTGGTGAAAACCGCATGGAGATCCGGTCAGTAGTTTTTGAGTTTATCGCGAACAGACAGACAGACAGACGCGGTAGCGGACTTTGTTTTATACTATGTAATGATAATGATGATGATAATGATGATATGATTATGAACATGAATATTTAATTATGTCCAAAGTTTACGTAATGCAAACAATATATTTTAGGATAAAAATTTTTACAAAAAAAAAATAAACCATCTTCGATGTGAAAAACTAATAAGGCACTAAAAAGCGAAAAATAACTGAATTATTAAATTAACCAAATTAAATAAACAATATTGATATTCGCGCTACCTAATAATATATTTGAAGTCAATGCCAACCTAAATTCATATCATCTACATACAAAGTTTTGGTCCACTCTCGTGTCCCATGATGTATATATGTATAGTATACATAGTTTATTACCTGCAACAAATTTGAAATGTAGGTTGGCATCGACTTCAAATATATTATTAGGTAGCGCGAATATCAATATTTTTTATTTAATTTGGTTAATTTAATAATTCAGTTATTTTTCGCTTTTTAGTGCCTTATTAGTTTTTTACATCGAAGGCGGTTTATTTTTTTTGTAAAAAAAATTTATTTATCCATTTTTAGTGTCTATAAATATATCTGGTTTCTAATGGGTATAATAAATCAATCAATGAAAATACGTAGAGACGAAGTGGGTGAAAATCAAATAGACGATATTTCACCCCCTTAGGGGTTGAATATTTTCTTCAAATTTATATGAGACCACCTCTGAATATAACCAATTCAAATAAAAGAAGAATCATTAAAATCGGTTCATAATTGATGGAGATTAACATACATAAAAAAAATAGAATTCAATCAAAATCAAAAATACTTTATTCAGTTTAGGCCCTAATAAGGCACTTATGAACGTCAAAGACTACCCCCGGTTCGGAAAACAACCCAGTCATCGAAAAGAACCGGCAAGAAACTCGATCGGGTACATTTTTTTAACATATATTTTCAATACATCATACAATAGCTTTTAGTGGATGCACAGAGAGGAGTCAATTCCAGACATCACTATCGTTCATATACTGATCCACTCTATAATATCCTTTTGAAACTAAAACCCGTTTGACGTGACGCTTAAATTTACAGTCCGGCAAATCGGTAACATGCTTTGGGACTTTATTGTAGAACCTAACATTATTACCTAAAAAACTATTACTGGTATTATAAGTCTGAAACATGGGACCACCAGTTTACTACAGTTTCTAGTATTTAGATTATGCTGGTCTTTTAATAATTGTTGTTATAACAAATATTATTTTTACAGTCCCATAAGGTATGACATAATAAAAGAAAGATTATTTTCTAATTAGATATTTACAAGTAATACTAGTAAAGATAACATGCCTAATTATACTGTAAAAATATATGATTAATAAAGTGCCATCTACATATTTTCTTATAAACTAATTGAGGTCGATAGGTTACAATCATTTTCTTGAATAAACAGTAGATGACGCTAAAAATAATCAGATCTGTAAGTCCGGATAAACATGTTGCTTTTTATGCGGTAAGAAAACTACTTGTCTCAAAAGGAAATTATGGATAACATAATTAACTTATATATTTGTTACTTTTACCGCTCTCCTTTATATTTAACTAGCGGCCCGCTCCGGCTTCGCACGGGTATAAAATATATAGCCTATGTCATTCACTGAAAAAATTATTAAAATCGATCCAGTAGTTTTGATTTATTCATTACTGCCCGTGGCTCGCCTGCGTTTCTTGCAATGTAAGCGGAAAAAATGTAATTATTTACAACATCACATCAGAATCCTCAAAAATAACAGTTTTTCTCCACTATTTAATAGATGTTATTATAGATATAAACCTTCCTCTTCAATCACTCTATCTATTAAAAAAAACCGCATCAAAATCCGTCGCGTAGTTTTAAAGATTTAAGCATACATAGGGATATAGGGACAGAGAAAGCGACTTTGTTTTATACTATGTAGTGATGCTCCCAAGCGTTCAGCGGGGTCGGGAACATCGTTATCCTTGCCCTGGAAGATGATCTGGCAAGATAGCATAATTTTTGTATGCCTAAGTAGACTTGGAATTAATTTCATTGTTTTTTTTAGTACCTAACCTTGTGTAATGTTATTTATTTTACTTTCAAACCTTTTTTAATAACTACATTATCTATAAATATGTTTTCGATTTTAATGTAAGAATTCGGTTTTCTCTAATCTTCTTCGTTATTTATTTCTTATTTTCCGTAAATAGGATTTATAAGTGGAAACTTTACCTTTAATATACCTATAAGAAATAACCAAAATAAATTCGTAGGTACCTACCAACTACATAATACAATAGATTTATTTTTTGATGAACCATGATCTAGTTATTTTTCGATTATATTATGATTACTAAATTAGTCATTGTGTTTCTGTGCCTAAATTCTACGCACTGGTGTATTTGGCTTTGATTTTGAACTGTAATTATTTCCTAGCATATGGAGTCTTTTTCAAAGTTCGTAGAAAGGTAGATGGCTGTACAATGTGAGCATAATATTCAATTATAAAGAACCGTCCGTCTTAAGCATTTTAACCGCCGGGATATGAAGCTCAACCGGCACCACTCACTTTTGTTATCCAAAAAACTTAATGTATTTGTTAAGTTTCATTTGATTTTTCCCTAAAATAAAACCAAATTAATAATTATTATGTACGCCACAATGTTTGTGATTATTTAGTTGCTATTTTTTTGTTAACATCTATTCTTGATTATACAAATAATTATCAAATTTGTCAATTTATCTTAAGTTATGGTGGATAGAGACGGTTTTTTTTTATTTTATTTGCATATTTAAAAATCACTTTCACAATCTATTGCGGTCGGCTCGCGCACCTGTCTGCTCGGATGTTGTCTATCACTCCTTGCATTCTTGGCTAAAACCAGCTCTGACATTATATTATAGTTATTCTGCTCTGTAATTATTACCACTCTATGTTTTTTCATATATTGCTTCTTCAGTGTAACAATTCCAGGACAGTTGGTAAACAGTTTCGAATATTCTTGAAAATAAGCTACTGTGCAGTATTAAGGAAATCGCTCCATTATTAACGAGGAACATAAAAATATGAACATGGTCCAATTATTACATGACCTATTTAATAAGATTGAAATGTGTAGGTACAAGTTACATATCAATTTAAAGAATATATAGCCATTTCCTGGAGGCAACAATCTATTCCGATAACATTACGAGTGGAGGAGGATTACTTGGTAGCAACACTACTGAATGTAAGGGGGTGCGATTTGTAATGTTTAGGATGAAATTGGACCAGAGACAGAGTCAACTGTTGGATTGCTTTAAAAGAAACACCTCGAATAAATAGAATCAACCATTTATGTATTAATTAATAGTTTCAAATAAAAATACATTGTTTAAAAATCTGCTTATCGAACTATTTATTATTATTCTGAATGTTGTTCTTTACATCAATATAATTCTGTTTGATTTTATAATTACTTAAATTTATTATTAACATAGATAATAATAAATGAATTACGTCACTGCAATAATAGATAATAATTAAATTAAAAACATTATCATAATAATAAAATAATTTCAAACAAAGATCTAAATAAATGTATACTAAAGGCGATTGAAATTATTTATACAAATAAACGAAGTAATATGAATTACTTAAAATAAATGGTATCACATTCTTAAATTCTAATTCTTTTAAATTACTTAAAGGAACTTATGTTTAGCCAGACCATGGAAAGACAATATTTATATTAAGGAAATGAGATAATAATTACTAAACATAGCCAGTTAGACTTTACGTTGTCATACATCGTTGAATTTTTTTCGGAATATAGTAAGTACACAACCATTAAAATTCAAGAAAATGTATAAACATAGAATTACACCGAAATATATTATTCATATAAAATATTACAATCGTACCAGAGAATTAATCTTTTTAGAAAAACATATTTCATTCTTTGCATACATATTAACCGAAAATAATTAAATATGCACCCATTATTACTATTAATCAAGAATCTTTATAACTATCATGAAATTTATGAACATGGCAACACTTTTTACACGTATAAAAATATGTTTTGCTTATTGCGCAATAAACTCTCATAAATATATATAATTATTTCCCTAACAATGTTAAAAATAAAGGCACTGTGGACTACAAACACACTTTGGCAGCAAAAGTCCTAGACGTAACACGCAATCCTACCATATAATTTCCATCCTTCATTCACATGAGTTGTCCGAACTATCCACAAAACATAATCACAGAATTTCGCCAATAGTGAAGTTTTTGTTCTTTGACACTGAATTACACAAAGTGTTATAGTCCTTCCGATGGAAACCCTGTTTCAAGTGGTCGATTTCCGCACATTCGAGTCTCCTGATGGAGTGATAACAATATCTCCGGCATTCGATCTACTTCTTGTGACTAGAACAGGGGTTTTAGGTTTCGGTGTCTCTGTCATCTTAATACGAACCCTGCCCATGTCCGGCGAGTAAACTGGCACGTACTCCCGTGATGGAGATAATTGATCTGAGTCAGTATTTTGATCTCCGTTAATAAGTGGGTGAGAGATATCGGAATCAGCATTGCCATTTAACCTGGGCGCATCTACGTCGTTCAATGGCATGAATATGTCTTCACTTGACAAAGAACTGTTATCCTTTTTTGAATCTGGTGACGCTGGAGCTGAATCAAATGAAGTTTCTTGCTGTGGTGTTTCACCGGTCAAATTATTGTCTCTTGAACTACTCTTGTTTTGGTTGGTATCCCTCGGGCTATCTGTCCTGCCTGTCGGGCTATTGTTATCGTTTTGACTGATTCCGTTAGCAACATCTCCATTTTCACCTTTCTTTTGGTGAACTTCATGCGTTGGCACTAATTCATATTTTCCATTGACTTTCTTTTCTATGGGATCTTCTACAGTAGCTGGCTTGCCTAGTAATGACTTATTCATATCAACCATTTCCTTAGATGCTTTTTCAACATCTCTTTTTTGTTGCCGTATAAGCCTTCTATCTCTTCTTTTTCTCATTTGTCCTTTAATTATAGCAAAACCGATTAAACCTACTAAAAGTATAACAATTAATGCAATACAAACATAAGTTCCAGCTTTGTGTGGTGCAGTATTTTCGCTGTTTTGTGGTATTTGACCAAGGACCTTTGAAGTTTGTGTCACTATAATTTGTTCAGACACAGTTGTGTCACGTGGTGTTGATGATGTTGATAATCGTTCTGTGGAACTTGTTGAAGAAGCGTCTTTATACCAATCGGGGCCATTTTGAAACAAAGTTGGTGGTTCTGGAAGAGGAAATTCTGTGGTTGATTTATTTAGATCGTCTTTAAACAGTCGGGTAACGAGTCCAGGAATAAATTCTTCGTATATAGGAGTTGTAGTTTCTTCAACAAGATCATGGTCACGATCAAATGGAATAAAACCAGAACCTTCTGTGGATTCTCCAGATCCTTCTATGGGATCTATGGTAGTCTGTGCATCATCGTATGGTATATCTCCATCAATAGCCATTGGCATTCCCGTATCAAGTTTACGACCAGTTTTTGGTTCCATATACATATCAGAAATTGTAGTACTTTCGGCATCACCTGACCCTTCTATATCATGAAAAGGAGAGGAGGATGTAGCTTTACCCACTTTTAAAAATTGTAAACTGTCATCATCATCTACAGCACTTTCTCCTTGTATAATTTTTCCTTCTTCTAAGTCATTGCTAGCTGTCAAAGACATCGATTTCAAAGCGGTAGTTTCTTCACCTACTAAGACAGCATCAATGGGTTGATCACCCATCATCATGTCTAAATAATTTACCTCCGTTTTTGATACTTTACATAACTCTTTTGTTTTTAGTTCTAGCCATGAACGGCCTTTAAATTTTAATGGTGTAGCACATTTTACACTATCTATAAAAACATTCCCACTAAGTAGACGATCTCTAGCCATAAGATTTTCACATGAGCAATCAATAGGATTTCCTTCTAATTCTAAATGCTCTAAATTAACCAAATGTTGTAGATCTGACGGCACATCATGCAATAAGTTATTAGTTAAGTCTAAAGAGCTAACACTTTTTGGCAAATATGTCAAAGAGAGCTCTTTTATACGATTGTTAGCTAGATTCAAATGAACAAGCTTCTTAGCATTGTGCAAGAATTTATTGAGATTCTGAATACCATTGGTGGACAAATCCAACGTAACAACTTCGGTTAGTCGATCAAGTTCGTGGTTTAACTTCGTAATGTTGTTGTGCGAGAGGTCGAGTATATTTATGTTATGATGTTTTTGACGGATGGTAAATTTGTATAGTTCGGCGAGGTTGCTGCATGTTGCACGATGCAGACCATCACGCGTAGTGGTGCAAACGCAACTGCCAGGACAGACTGTTGCTAAAGTCTGTGCCAATAACAATGACACTGCCAACAAGCAAGTGGATGCACGAAGCCACGTCATCTTGAATAGGACTCAGCACCTGGAATGTGAAAAACTCAAATAAGTTACGAAACACTTGCAAATGGGCGTCAATGACGGGATCATCATGCTCGTATATGTTAAATAGTCATCAGTTAGTGATAAATAGTCTCGAATTTCAGAGATAAGTACACGTCATTTACTATCGTTATTAAAAAAAAACAATTTAATATAAAATAATAGCTGACCCGTGCCCACTTCGTTCGGTCGTTGCTGACTTTTTTGCAGGCATTATCAAGCTCTACAACTGTTCTCTAGAATTTAATCATATATCCCTCATCGTTACGGCAGCGTTATAAGAAACGTTATCGTTCGACCGTTTTTTCTCCGACTTACTTTGCAAATCCGACTACTACAAACAAGTCTTTTCATTCTTCGGGTTAATATATAGCCTATGACACTCACAAATAACGTGGCTTTCTATTGGTAATTTTCAAAATAGCTTTAACAGATCCAGATATTACTCCCCACAACCTCACAAGCTCACAAACTTTACCTCTTTATAATATTAGTATTGATTGTGTATTCAACAATATACATACATATTCTTAACAACGTACTCAGCTTTATTGAGTCAATCCGTTGACCATTCTAGACTATTAGATAAATCGCAACGTCCCTCTGCTTATAATAGAAACTGGCTTCTATATCTACGACAGAATAACATACGATCAAATGATCCCCTGTGACATGTTACAGGATCTCCACCTCTCCAATTATTACAAATGCAGTTAGCCGGCAATTTAAATCAAGGAGTTTCCTTTCATTGGTTGGACTATTTCTATTTTGTATCTATGGCAATTTAAATGCAAAATAGTAAGGGGATAGCTCAACCAAGAGAATTGTACTTGGTTTAAGATTTTTTACTGGTGTTCATATGTTCATTGTCTAGTTAAATAACTTTTTCCATCAGTAAATAAGGAATTTTATTTTATGTTATTCTTTAAAATGAGTCTCATCATTGAACAACTTATATTTATTATTTATAAGATAATTGTTTTTAAAAGTTTACACGAGTCGGATTAGTCTTCGTTATATAATTGTTTATTTTATCACATCGAATTGTTATAAACTAACTTAACCGACTGTGTCTAACATGAACCTTGATACAAGACCACACATAGATTCTATTTCCAGAAATTACTTATGTAATTCTAAATTTGTTCTATTTCTGTCAACATAACTACAACCTCGGTGCACTTGGCCAGTGTTCAACAGAAGTGGTTCAATGTTAACCTGACAGGAAGACGGTTGTTAACTATTTGTGCGAATTTGACGCCTCGACTAGTAGTGGACGGCGCTGGTTGTCGACTTTGCGTGGGCGTCTTTTATTCGACTTAGGTTGTAAATTGTAAATAAAGAGGGCATGTATTAAAAAAGAATGCTAAAACTGGACATTGCAATTATTTTGTAAATATTCTCTGTCGTTAATATGTAAAAATATGGCGTGCATGTTTGTAATTCTTAAGCTCCTTATACGGCTTTTTCTACTTTGATAATATTTTTTTGTACTTGTGGAGGATATGATGAGTGATTCGTGGGTACAATTGGATCCGATAGGTGGCATTGTCTTTGATATTTACATACATTTTTCTATTTCGATATAAAAAAAACATATAACTCCAAATTCTGTGATCCTCGACTCTTCTCACTATTTACTATTTTTACGTGTAGCACGATAATTCTTCAGTTTCAAAATGATTCAATTAATCGAAATACAACTTAATTTTTTGAAATATAAATATACTATTGGAAGATAATTATAGAAACTTAATATAAAAAGGAAATTAATTAATATGCAATGTTTTCTGTTGAGCAACACAAGACAAAACATAATGGTTAAAAATACTTCTAAACCGTGCATTTGTGATACCAGGTAATTAACTTTTTACGATTCTTAATCGACCTAAAGTATGTCATTGAAAAAAAAAGAATATTGAATACAACAATAACGAGAATTATTAAACATTATCATAATATCTTTATTTAAACGATCCGAGTAAGAAATTCCTTAATTGGAAACAAGTTAGCTTTTAATATAATCATATTAATAAATGAAAGAGTCGGCGATACGAAACCAGTATGAATCACCAAGGTTGGCAATCATTGGTCGGCCCTGTAAAATGTCAAAGATTTATTTTATAGCACTGCAATAAACCGCACATATAGTCGGTCGATATTATTTCAGGACAGGTGTCACGTTTAAATCCTTTTAGGTCAGTTGCGTATTTTAATTCACGAGCTGTGTATGTACATTTTCTATTACAAATTACCATTGTCGTTTGCCATGTCTAGATGGTAAATAGTGGTATCGGATCATTGATATATAAAAACCCAAGATGCACAGTGGACGTCTCAAAGCCGTCCGCATAAAATGAGCGCACAATTGAGCATTATTTATCAATTATTTTCAAGTGTCCCCTACATACCTAGTTATTTTTTACAAGAAAGCGAAGGAAGCTCGTTACCCTATAAACTGCACGGACGTCGAATTGTTAGCAAAATGTGAATTTAAAAATTAATGGTTGTACAACTATATCTCCTGATGCAATAATTCAAGAATTGCCATAAACAATATTCAAATTGTGTTACCTTAAAAGAAGATCCAGACTGTGTGAATACATTAAAATATAATTTGCAATATGATGACTTACTTTTACGGTGGGACAATGGAAGCTTTTGTTATTTAACTGAAATTATATTACCGTAAACTAGTCTGAAACATGTCAGAGTATTGTGAAAGCAATAAATCTTTTATAATAATTTCATTTTTCCCATATATTGAAGCAACTCCGGCCATGATATTTAATTCTGCTTGTAAATTTTGTTTTCAGTTCAACAGATGTGTAAATAACTGTATATTTTAGCCACGTAACGATTTTTATATGAATGATGCATTTATGGTTATTTTTATTTTAGCGGGTCCGGTGGACATTATCACGCCCTGATAATAAAATACATTGACAAATTATGTACCTAAAACTTCCTCGTGAATCACTTTATCAACTTAAAACCGCATGAAAATCGGTTGAGTAGTTTTTGAGTTTATCGCGAACAGCACAGAACGGACAGACAGACGTGGTGCAGAGGACTTGGTTTCATAACATGTAGTGGTGATTTATTAAATATTAAAAAAAAATAAGAAAATCGGTTAACAAATTGAGGAGAAAATAATACTGAACTGTTTTATTTATTGTGTTATATTTTATCTTTGCATATTTATATGATATATTATAATATGGACAGTTTTGAATTCTCTTACGTCTTCTTCCCTTACGTCTCTGTTTAAGAAGAATTATTCCGATTACAAACATTATTATCCGTATCCTGGCCGGCTTAGTAATTTGTACTGGGCTTTGTTCAATATAATCTAACGACGCGCGTAGGCAGGCGTGTACATCAACTCATATTTTGCGTGGTCATCCAATGATCACAATTTCATTACAATAAGGGATACATAGTGTTATATTCACGTGTTAATATAGTATTACTAGCGGACCGGGCGGACGTTGTCCTGCCTTGATAATAAAAAAAATCCTAAAAGTCAACTGCAGCGCCACCTACCGAGTCCAATTGTCAATCTAAACCATTCTCGAATCTCCACGAACACACACAAAAAATTTCATCAAAATCGGTCCAGTCGTTTAGGAGGAGTTCAGTCACATACACACGCACACAAGAAATATATATATTAAGATTTGTATATTTTTACTAAATAGTAAACATTGAATTGTCTATTGTACTAATATAGTACACAGTTTAATTGTTAACAATAAAGGTCATCCATGGTTAGTCTATACTAATATTATAAAGAGGTAAAGTTTGTGAGGTTGTAGGGAGTAATATCTGGATCTACTAAACCGATTTTGAAAATTCTTTTACCTATAGAAAGCTACGTTATTTGTGAATGTCATATGCTATATATTAACGCGAAAAATGTAAAGACTTTTTTGTGGTAGTCAGATTTGCAAAGCAAGTCGAAAAAAAAACGATCGAACGAAAACGTTTCTTACGAACGCTGCCTTACCGATGAGAGATATATAGAGACTCAATCGAGTGCTAGAGAAAAGTTGTAGAGCTTCATAATGCCTGCAAAAAAGTCATAGATAGCATATGTCTAACTTTTATATTTAAGACACAAAAAGTAGTTTTCTATATTAAAAAAATAATTTACATCGTTAAGTGATGTTTATTGGTTATATCATCAACAACAATTATGAATTCTTATCAATATGTAATAATAATTGAGCCCAAGCAACGTGTGGCCGGGTCAGCTAGTAAAAAAATCGATTGGCAAACGAAGTAGAAAAGACACTGAATTGTTTAATCGTCACTTACTTATATGTACATAAATATTTTTTAATAGATTTGTTTCAGTTTTTCCCCAAATCAGGACCTTGTCCCACTTAGTTCCTTACGATTATGGTAAACCTACGTATAATAGATATTGTCTAGTTATGTAGGTCATCGTAACTTTACTCTGATGTTATTGATTGAATCTCTTGTATGGAAATACGACCTTACACATTGCAATAATAATGTATGACTAACGTTAGCATATTCCATCTCAGCAATGCATTCACTAAGCCTTGTTACAAATAAACAACACCGTTATCGTGATTATAGTAGGCAATGAGTTTTCTAACTGTATTGCTTATAAATATTATTACTATCCATTGGTGAGTCTTGGCGAGAATCTTATATATACAGTTATCACCTTACTACAAAGCAATACATTGATTATGCAATGGATTACTAGTAACACAGTCAACGCTTTAACACACTATTTAATTTAAACTTTTTTTTTTTTTTGATAACTATTTTCTTAAATTACCTGTTTTATTGCAGTTCTGTTTAAAATAGAATTCTTTATGTAACGGTTTAAATATGATACTATCCTGTAATTGTAAAAATAATAATTAATAATAGTATCATGAGCATTATCTTTATATATAAATTTCTTCTGTACATGCGTATGTCACTGAACTCCTCCTAAACGGCTCGACCGATTTTGATGAAATTTTGTTTGCATGTTCCAGTGGATCCGAGAATGGTTTAGATTCACAATTGGACCCGGTAGTAGGCGCTGCAGTTGAATTTTACGATTTTTTTCATTATCAAAGCAGGACAACGTCCGCTGGGTCTCCTAGTATAGTATAAAAAGAAGTCCCTTCCGCTATTTGTTCGCTTAGACCTTTTAAGCTATTCAACGGATTTTAATACAGTTTTCAGAAATAGATAAAGTGATTTAAGAGGAGGGTTTATATGTATAATACATACATATTATAGTACGGAAAAGCCGAAAGTTTCAAATAATGTGATATCGTAACAAATATATTTTTGTGCGCAACGCTGGCTTAAACCTTACGAGATATATCAAATTAATTTACTACGGAATTGTATATCTTAAAAATATCGATAAAAATTCCACGAAGGTATATATTTATCTCTAAAGGATAACCTACAGTAACCATTTTTATCTTTTTACAAAAATAATTATGTGTTATTACCAAGATATTTTATACAATACAGTATTATTCCTTAACCAATTAAATATATTACATACGTGGCACATGTCATGTAGATCAAAACTGCCCTTAACAGTATTTCATTAAAATGGATATCTACATTGCACCCGTGCGAAGCTGGGGCGGGTCGCTAGTTAAGTAATAATCTTTATAATTTATATATGTACATACATATATAGGTAATAATCTAACTGGCGTTAGATATGCATACATTAGACCGCGTCAAGTGCGTGTATCTGCGCAAACGGGGTACATTAGCCAGTAACTGAAATTGATAGTACGCTGCCCACTCGACTGTGAGCAAGGGAAAACGAGATCTTTAACGGAGAGCGAAATAACTCTGTACTTTCTAAAGGTTTATTTTTGTTCATTTTATATTATATAAACTGATAAAAAGTAGTTCGACGGAAAACGGCAGTTTGAGTATGCAAAATTTATATTAGAACACGTGTCTATTTTGCTTGCGTTATGGGAATATTGCCGAGCCTGTAGAATATGTCTGTCCACTTTTAAAATTAAATATATAAAAATATGTATATGTTATTAACAAAAGAGCGTGTCTTCGCATACGTTTCCATTAAAAAAATACTTGTAACTCGTTAATGAGTTAAGTTGAATTATAGGTATATTTTATACCGATAAACGTATTAAATAAAGGCGTTCAAACAGTTTTACAATTAAATCCGACAATACAAATATATACACAGGCGGAATAAATCTAGGTCATATTCGAGATTAATATGGCTTTTGAAATAAGTATCTGTCGCAGATATTGGGAAAAGATTAAATGTACAAACAGATCTACTGCTATATTAATACAATTTTATCATTGACGATTTCCAAGACTGTCTGTTGAATTGGAACCTAGTTTAAGGTCATTGTCGAGTCAATTAGCTGAACAATAGACCTTGTAACGTAAAATCTTTGTAATAAAAACGACGTTATAAATATATAAAAAAAACAATACAGTTACAGTTGAATAATATAGCGTAATTGCGAATCAGAGTTTTGATAATAAAGATGTAGGCAACGTGAGTTTTGAAATGGTTTATTGATGTAATCATCTTGTAAGTGAAGTTGACAAGTAGTTATCTAAATCCAGAAGTGAACACCGCGGAACCCAAGCGTTCTGTTTTTTGTACAAGTTATATATAATCTTATTAGTAACAAGTAATACGCTTAAATTGGACGCTTGGAAAAGAGGGCTACAAAATTTTAACAAGATTCGTTTTCTTAATTCTGTTTCAAACAATGGAGGATGTAGGTCTTTTACGTTTGAACGCCATTGCCATCGGCGTAAGATAACTTTCAGCCAGGTTTTTCCTACCATCTCTAGCAGATTTTCAAGTCATCTCATTATCGGCAACTCCCGCTTTCATGATCAGTTCTGGATCAACATTCTAATCCTATTTTTCCACATCTGCTATAATTCTTTAGACATGCGGCCTGACCACTTCTTTTGAGTTATGGCACAATGTCGGTAAACCTGAGTCCGTATTTCGGATCCTATCGTAGATAGAAACATCGTTATGAATTTCTCTTTCCCTATCCAATTTAATCTATTAGTACAATTTTAAGAATATTTCATACTAGCTTCTGCCCGCGACTTCGTCCGCGTGGAATAGTTACTTTGGGCTAATTAACATGCAGCGGAAGCTCTCAAAAGGAAAAAAAAAAACGATTTTGAAACACTCTTCATTCGTGCTCCGCTCCTATTGGTCTTAGCGTGATGATATATAGCTTATAGCCTTCCTCGATAAATGAGCTCTCTCTAACACTGAAATAATTTTTCAAATCTGACCAGTAGTTCCTGAGATTACCACCTACAACCTCACAAACTTTACCTCTTTATAATATTATTAGTATAGATTAGATTTTTGTCCGCAGATACGGTCGCGTCAATGTAAACTAGTCGTGTCTCTGTTTCTGAATAAAAGGTACCCTATGTTCCTTTCTGTACCCCTGAAAATACGTATGCAAAATTAAAAAATGATCCGTTCAGTAATTAAGGCGCGAAAGTGTAACAGCAAATTCACATTCGGATTTGTATTCCTAATATTAGTAAAGATGCCGATTTCCATATATTCCAATAGAATAAGAATTACTCCTTATTTCACCTTCACCCATAAATATTTATTTTTAATGCACTTGAACTCTTATTTACATGTCAGTCCATACGCGCCGCGGCGTGGGCCGAGAACGCAATGAATTGTGGGTTAAATGCGTGTGAACCCATTTCCCCAGAGAACCAGGAGCCAATGCTATTTCAAAATTATTTTATTTTTAGAAACAAATCCCAAGTATGATAATTACTTGTAGATATTTGCCAACATATGTTATTTTAATTACAATTTTAGTAGTAGACTTTGATGTTTTAGCTTCATAATTTTATAATTTGAAATTAAGTTTTTTTTATTAGAAATTCGTTATTATTCATTTAGCGTTTACTGTCTCTGCTGATTACCATGATGTCGTGATGTTTTATATTAACTCGATGAATTTAATGACAAACAAGAACAATAAAATCAATGACAACGACCGACTGAATAGTCTATAAAGAGTATCCGGCATTAAACCCACCTTATACCACCTTCTGCAGAGCAAAGACGTCCCGTCGTTCCAATTTTTCGGTTACATTTATATTTTACGAAAATTCAAATATTTATTTATTGGGAACACCACTAAGATTAACACTAGAGCAGTTCAATACATACAATTAGAAGGAATGACTATATACAAGTGCAATCTTAATTATAGATGTTTACTACTTATTACATGGTAGAGCATGTAACTTAATCAAAAGGTTAAAAGCAAAAACTAACTTACCAACATGTACGATTTGATTTTCCTTTTATTTTTTATCCTTAGTTATACTCAGGGCTTTTTTGTGGGGACACACGGGGGCAGGTAGTGCCCTTAAAGGGAATTTATATAAATGTCAAAAAAGAAGCGATAAGAAAAGGCCTGTGTATATTTATAATTAGTGCGGGAAAACATAACCTTTCCTCGTAAGGTAAGGTATGAATCAAACAACGTATATAAAATAATATGATTTTAACAAAAGATCAACGTAAAGATTTCATCACTATAACCAGACGTTCAAAAAATGTAAAGTAAATTTTCTATATAAAGAACTAACCTTAATTAATATTAATATTAATGTTATAAATAATAGCCCGCGACTTCGTTCGCGTGGATTTGCGATTCGCGCGGTTTTGAAATATTTTTCATTGGTGCTCCGCTCCTATTGGTCTTAGCGTGATGACATATAGCGTATAACCTTCCTCGATAAATGAGCTATATAGCACTGAAAGATTTTTTTAATCGGACCAGTAGTTGCCGAGATTACCCCCTACAATGTCACAAACTCACAACATTATAAACTCACAAATTCACAAACTTTACCTCTTTATAATATTAGTATAGATATACATACATATTATATTATTGTTTTGTAAATTATAGAAATTACGGAAAATGTTAACAGAGAACAAAATTTAAGTAAAATAAATTCACGTATCTTCAACGTGAACCGACATGTAGTTAAAACATGATTTCCTATTTCAATGATATCTTTATTTCTTCAAGGATATCACAGTTTAATTATCATTATAATGTATGCTCGGGTAGATAGCGACTTTTAATGAGGTAATCTTAAACGACTACTCGTCATCTTTTGCTCACTTAACGCTATATTATAATCATCTATATATTAGATACTATTATATAAATAAAATGATAGAGCCATGTCGTTGTGCGCGCATCACTCAAAAATTACTGCATAGATTTCAATTATTTTCGTTTTAGTTTTCATTCTTGGACGCTTGGTTCTTATCTAAAAGCTATTACGATAGCTTAATTTAATATAGTGTTGTTAAAGTTTTAATAAACAATGATTTTTATAACTACTGCGCGTTTAGCGATGTTAGCTTTCTTACCATGGAGAAGTGGGACTAACTTTTTTTTTTACTAACTGCTGTTGGCCTGACAGGCATTGACAGCTTCATCGGGCTTTTAGGGCGAGCGCTTATAACACTCAGCCGAATGGCAACAAGTTCAAGGGTGCCAGAGTGGCCGAACCTCGGCTTGAGCTCTTGCGTTGGATACAACGCGAATAGGACAAACGATGTAGTGCTTATGTTTTTCCTTTGTACATAAAATAAATAATAAAAAATGCAGACGAATCTGTTTATATCAGTTAGTAATATTATAAACTAGAATGAATAAAAAGTTGGCTTTTAAAATAAGATATATCGTTCCTTTAGACCAGTGTTTTTCAAACTTATACTTGACACGGCCCCTTTAGTATGAAAAAATATTTCGCGACACCCCTCGCGACCCGCGACCCGTTGCTTTTCCTTCATGTATTTTATTTTGTGACAAATATTCAATTTAACATATTTATTCATTTTCATAATTAGGGTTCGGATAAATACATAAGAGTTCTCCTAAGTTTTTTGTTTATTTATTACAAATGATATGTCCTTTAATTAACATTTTTCTTAATAAATCTTATAAAACCTTTTTACTGCAGTACCTTTTCCAACCTTTTGCAACTCCGTTACAGAAGCTTCGCGACCCCCCTAAAGGGGCTTCACGACCCTCTTGGGGGTCGCAACCTACACTTTGAAAAACACTGCTTTAGACTACAGGAAAGATTGTATTAAAATTAAGAATACGTTTATTATATGAGTTATATTCTATTTTATATTCTATCTAATACAGTGAAACTTGGTTAAATGGGACCTGGATAAATGAGAAACCTCTATTATTGAGAGTTGCAATGAGGTCCCGGTACTTTTTCATTGAATTACCTCTATTAATGGAACTTTTCGAACCTGGTTAAATGAGATCTGATTTCTAGGATTTATTCGATGTTTACCTTTATAAATGGGACTCTGTAACTCAATTCCCTCTATAAATGAGACAAATTAATCGGGTTCGGACAGGTTTTGACACTTTTGTTTACAAACATTAGAATGTCTTTCGCACACGCTTTGTTTGTCAGTACTATCTCAGGTTTTGACCTAACAACAAGGGAGTAAAAGTGTACAAAATGCCCAAACGTAAATATAAAACGTTATCAGTATCTGAAAAATTAATACTTCTATCAGATTATGATTGTGAAAAGTCACGTGATGAACTGTGTAAGGAGCATAGCATAAATGAAATAGCCGTACATTTCGACCTCTATAATCGGGAGCCTCTGTAAATGAGACAACTATATTTTTCAACCTGCCTAATTGGAAAACTGGATTAATGGAAACCCTCAATAAATGGTACAACATTCTTGGTCCCAAAATGTATGTTAATAATTAATCTATCTAACATCCTCAAGTTGACAATCTTTCATCGATGAGTTATAATAGGTGTGTTCCGGCAACTGTACTTGAAAACCAGTTCCTCTCTAGGTTTAGTGTGGTTATCATCACATCGTCGTGTGGCATCAGGTGAAATTGTAGTTAAGCACTAAAACCTATTAAGTTCAACAAAATCTCTACGCATATGAATTTTTGTAACGTTCAACCGACCATCATGATAATTGTTGCGTTGATAATGAAACACAGAGATTATTTACACAATATCCATTCCGCTATAAATAAACTAGATATTTATTACAATAAATAATAATTAAAACAATTAATAGCAAACGCGTGCGGCGTCACGGACACCTCTATATAGAATAAAGTAATTTAATTCAATATTAGTGTAATGTTAATCCAACTATATAGTATGATAAATGTAACTTTCTTTTAATTAAATAACGATTTCATTAAAGGTTTACAATTTAATGTACGCTAATTAAATGTTTAAGAGACTCAATTCACGAAAGAAAAGTACGCACATATATCAACTTTTATAACGTTAATTAATTAGAGGGAAATTAACTGGTCAATAAACATACGACGTGAACCGTAATCACTTGAGACATTTTAATTAACCCCTCGGCTGATTTTTTAAGACCCTGATCTCAAAATGGCGGAATATATTTTTTAATATTTAGCTAATTTTTTTTTAATTACAATTTCACATTACATAATTTTGTTCAAATTTTGTAATAAATACGATATCTATTTTAAACTTACGCTGCCAGCAGTTTGTTGACCAGTGCATCATAATGTGTTACACTAGTTTGTATGCAGCTTAAAACGTCACGGTTTTTGACAGTTCAAGGTTGTAATAGTAACTGGTACTGTACTTATAATTTCACGGTGATTAGATGTTATAATTAGATTAATTTAGTGCCCTTTTTTAAATTTAAATTGCCTTTGTTAAATTGTATATTACCGTAGCCCTACGGACAATATACCCTATAAGTTCCCTATTTATCAGTAAACGTCTTGTCATATTCGATTTTGCCGTTTTGTAAATTAATCCGAATAAACAACAGAATATTCAATTTTTTTTTTATATGTACGAGGGATTTGTTCAAATTCAGGCTAATGTTAATATCAAAACATGAGTAAATCAGAAAAATCTATCGCGTGATAAATATTTTTATAAATACTTTTATATAATAAAAATATTTTCCATTTAATTTTGGATTGCTTTTAATTTATTAATTACTAAGTATCCTAAGCTCTATATGTATTTTAAAGCAATCAACATATCTGAAATAATTACTTGATCCTTTGTAATCTTTATTGGTGAAACTCCCTGTTGAAATTAATTTAATATTAAGTATTATAGTGGACGTTACTTTGCACTTCTGCCAGTGCAAAGTAACGTCCACTATAATATTTAGTGATGGATTTTCGCAAAGTAACGCCTTCTTCAATAAAGATAATGGTTAAATATTTTTCAATATCTTCATTATATCAAGTGAAAATCTAGTAAACATACCTTCATTTTACATCATACATAGAAAACATGTATCAGAGAAAGCTACTGAAATATAAATTTTAACTACAGCCCGCGTCAAACTTTTTGACCGATCTGAATATAGCTGTTCATAACATAAATTTAGGTATAAATACGTATGATGTATACCTAATACCGAGACGACTCAAGGATGAATAGATGCCAATTTCATATTCCTACAATACTATTTTAACTTTGTATTATATTTTTGACATTAATATCAGCAAGCTGGAACTTATGGTTATATTCACAGCGGCCAAAAAGATTGACGAGGTCTGTACAATAATATAATCCCGGTTAAATAATATGATGCTAAGAAACGAATACTGAATACGGCGCTTGATTTTTTCTGCTTACTCTACTTGCAACTGCATACCTGACTATGGTTACTTAGAATTATCAACGCGTTTTTCACTGATCAGATAGTTTATAAATACGCCGCGTTCGATACAATACCTACTGTTTAATGTTTTCTGTGAAACTTGAAGAATGGAACTACATTTGCTATGAAACTGTATATAACGAAATTATTTATCAATAGAATGAAGCACAACGAAAGAGTATATAATGAAATTTATACCAATACTTTAAAATGAGTATTTCAATGTTGAAAAATGTATAAGGAACCGAATCATAAAATGTCACTGAATATTTTAGGAAAAATAGTAATTTATTAAAAATTTGATATAAAATAGCGAATCATAGATAATAAAAAGAAAAAACAAAAAAAATAATATAAGATAATATATTCATATATTCCATAATCAATATAGATGGCGTTGTCACGTTTTTTGTAACATCTAGTGCGTATGGTATCGCTGAGGTTTATCCTAGGAATCAGGCATTAATATAGTAACCAAGTGGGATGGTAGTGATCTATAACCGATCAGAGCGCTACCTCCACGCAAATGGTAACACGGGTGTGTCAGTGACCTATTAGTTTGCCGAGTTTAAGGATAAAAAAGCACATATTTAGTAATCGAGAGGTTTATGGATTGTAAATCCTTTTTGAACTAACACTTACTCTTGACCTTGTATATAGATTTTACAACTTAAAAAGACTTTATTGTCAATGTATTAAACTTTTACTCTACAGAGTAAATTGTTCTTTGTATTTCTTCGAATTCATAGAGCAATAAAACTCCCAATCCACCCCCTCACGTGTTAACACGTTTTATGCGTCCGCGCATTTCGTCGTAAAACACTTGCGTCGGCGTCGGCCCTTGCTTAAAGGTCCTTGAACTATGACGAAACGAAAAGACATTTCGCGAATGATTATATAGAATAGTGAACCGTTTCTATGTCTTGAGATTTCACATTCAAAGTTCATTTCCTAAAGTTATTTTCATATAGATTGAAATGAATAATTTTAATATATTAACAGATCGTAATTATATAATGAATATTAATATATATCTTAATAGTATCTACGAATGTTATAATTATATATAATTACTTCTCGACATTCAAATGTCGTAATTTGACCATATTAGTGAGTACTAAGTTATTTGTTCTCGTACCAATACACTAAATAAGATATTATTATCGGTATTTCTTTTTCTAAATGCTAAAAACTGTATAGAGTTTTGTACATATATTGTAGACACAAGGAGCGTGAAGTATGACCAATAGAGACTTATAAATAAAGGCTTCGATATGTCGATGGTATGGAAGAAACTACTTGCATATTCTTTTTATTGATACACTAAAAGTCAGCAATAGTAGAAAAAGGTATTAAACTGTTGTAAAAACTTCCCAATTTTTTGTCAGTATTATATTATTCATCTATCTATCTATACTATAATAAAACTGTAGCAAGGTCAAATCTGTACATTAAATATTTTTTGAAAATTTTGATCGGGGTAGACTTTGTTATCGATATAGAAGCCAATAATAATCTTTTTACAATTTTTGTCTGTCTGTCTGTCTGTCTGTCTGTCTGTCTGTCTTTCTGTCCCTGTGAACACGCATCACGCTGAAAGTACTGAACCAATTTTAACGAAA